>CAJNIZ010004575.1:2910-21169 GCA_905231905.1 Symbiodinium pilosum | reverse complement strand
CGCTTCATCCATGCATGTGGGGTTTGCACGCGGTTCCAGGCTGTTGCAGGGGGCTCCAGGGCCTTGCAGGGGCCTCCAAGGGGCTCCTCGAACCTTGGGCGAGGCTGAAATTTCATGCGGGATGGTCGGGCTGGACTAGGCCACCCACCATGGCAGAGGTGGGGGGGGGTGGCCAGGCTAGGGGTTTTTAAAGGGATCTGAACGCCCTGAGGCTGGATGCCTCGGCGAATTACTATTACCAATAGCCCAAGTACCTAATTATTGGGTACATGGACCCCTAAAACCCTAAACCCTAAATCCTAAACCCTAAACCCTATATAGCTCTTCAAAGGTACCTAATTATTGGGTACATGGACCCTGAACCCTAAATCCTAAATCCTAATCATGCGTGCTGTAGGCCTACGTGAGCCAGGGCACGGCTTTGGATTATTTTCGTGGCTGGAACATCTCCTGGACATCTCGCGGTTTAGGGTTGAGGGTTTAGGGAACTATATGGTATAGCACAGTAAACTTTAGTATGTTGTAGGTTAGGGTTTAGGGTTTTCTTCAAAGAAGTTAGGGTTTAGGGTTTTCTTCAAAGAATCTAGTCAGTATATCATAGTATATATTTGTGGTATGTTGTAGTATATGATGAAAACAGCGTGTCACTTGCCCTAAGGGTCCATGTAGGTATATGCTGCTGGATGGTTTGGGCTCAGCGGGGTTCCCATTTGGAAATTTCAAAGCATAAGTATAGGCCCTGATCATAGGTATATGGCCACTTTAGGTTTAAGTCACTTCAAGGACTATAACGGGGTTAAGCTTTGAAAGCCCCAACCCCTACTCCCGAAACCCTTGAGCCGGTATGCCCGCATATAAGCTATTGTCTAAACTCCTTAAAGGGGGATATATGGGGGATTATATAGGGGAGTATTATAGGGGATACTAAGGGGGATACTAGGAGTTTAGACAATGGCTCATATAATCTTGCGTAGACCTATACAGGATACTTATTTTTTTTTCCGTTCAGGGTTTGGGGTTAACCAAGACCGCTGAACACCATTTATGGGGCATAGCGTCATACTTCCCCCCCAGTAGCAGCCAACTTATGACTAGGGGGAAGCGTAGAGTACACCAGTACCCCTCTTCACCTCGGTTGCACCTTGGAATTAAGAGGTTCATGCTAGTAAATTATAAGCTGGGACTTACAGGTTTAGGCTTCAGGGTTTGGGTTTAGGAGGGTTTAGGGTTGAGGCCTTGGGGCCTGAACAACAGTCATGATCCTTATCTTGTAGGCACCTGGAGGTTTGCCTGAAGCCTTTATAGGCCTCCGAGTTTGATCCCAGCTAAAAACCGCCAAATATGGGGCAATCTTCTTGTATTTGGAATGGAGTTTCTTGGCGCCTTTCTGGAACCCCTAGCAGCTGAGCAGATCACGCTTATACTAATATTGGGGCTTCTGGAATCCAGTCAAAACTGCACGATTAATTTGCGTGGGGCCAGGGATGCAGCAACTAGACAAGTGCCCTGGGGATCCAAAAAGGCTCAGAGTAAGTATTGCCTATCCCCCACAGATTGGGTGCTGCCCCCACTCCTTAAGAGCAGGATATTCAGAATATGAATAATATGACGATATTCCGACCTTAATTTAACATGACCCCTATTTTAGTCTGTCAATGCATGGGGGCAGGACCCAACCTATAGAGTACAAACAATAGGGTTTAAAGTGGTGATCCTTTCTATCCATCAAGTAAGGAGTCTACAGTATAAATTGAATCGTATGAAGTGTCCTTGGATCATATAGGGTGCAAACCTTAGCTCAGAAATCTGCGGCGCTTGGGGCATATGGTGGTTTCCCAAGACCCAAAACCCTGGGCCCCCCTTTATACCCCAATATACTCGACTCCTTGTTACGGACCTACAAAAGGGACCCCTGGGCTCTAATCAACCAAGCTACTCCAGCTTTCATGTCATCTTTAGGGTTTAGGTTTTAGGGGTTCCATGTTTTCTTCCATTTGCCTCTCCATCATGGGTAGTACCATATAAGCCCAAAAAGCCTACACCCAAAACCTTAAATGCTAAACACCAAACCCAAAACCCGAATCTTGCCGCAGGAGTTCACCCTGGCAGTTCTTTGACAGCCTCGGGTCGTTCAACCGCAGCCTTCTCTACCCATGCGCCTCCACGGCATTGAGGATTTAGGGTTTAGGGTTTAAGGGAACTCTCCAAGGAAAGGGGTTGGGCTTAGGGTTTAGGGGCTCAGGATAGTCGTAAATTAGGAACAACATGATGCGGAGATTTTGGTAAGCCCTAAATCCTGAAATTTGTATCATTCAGGTGGACCCCCCCACCCAGTAGCACTGCCATCAGGAATAATGGTGACTATATGAGGCTCCTCTCATATTCCTGTTCCCCAGAAAGTCCAATATGCCTTAATCAGGGAATATACCCTAACTAGCACAAGGATCTCTAACAAGGTTTAAGGTATATTTCTTAATTTTGGACCTAATCCTTAAACCCTAAGCCAAAACCCTAAACCCTAAACCCTATCCTTTTCTGGGTATACCAGTATTACTGGGCGGGGGGTCCACCTAAGCTATCGTACCATGCCTGGGTTGCAGAACAGGGTTTAGGGTTTACATCTTAGGCTGAGAAGCAGATGGAAAAGAAAATCAAGATGAAACGGAAGCTACTGTTTAGGGTTTAGGGCTTACGCTCAAAGGCTTAGGGTTTAGGATTTGCTGAGGGTTGAGGCTTCTGCGTACATGTGGGTATATTCGGGGCCTGAAACGATGTCATGATTCGGGCCCATACAAAACTTCTAACCTCAGCATTCTTGGATCCTACGCGATCTGCGGCATGAGACTACGAACTTGAAGCCAGCTCCTTCCTTACTGGCGCTTAAGAGCAAGCGTGGAAGAGAATACACGGATTAGTATAGGGGATTAGACACGGGGTAATATTCAGATCCACTCCCCCACTCCCAAGCACGAGTAAGCCTAGTTGATTCAAAAGATGTACCTGAAGCTAGGCGTCAGACCCGCAGCAGGGTAAAGGGTTTAGACCCTAAACCCTAAACCCTAAACAGCATCTAAAAGAGGCGCGCTGTGAATTCTCAAAGGGGCTCCAACAGTCCCCTGCGGTAGCTTTCATAGATAGAGGGGCCCCAACATAGACCCCCAAACTATGTAATCCCTATATTTGGGACCCCCAAAGCCCCAAACCTAAAACCCTCAACTCTAAATGCCTATCTTTATCATCCTTTTATATCTTGTGATATCCTTTATATAACCCTTTTAGATTGGAAAGATCTCCCTAAACCCTAAGCCCTAACAACATCCCTTTTATACATGTATAAAAAAATAATCCCCGATGTAGTCCCTTTAAAGAGGAAAAAACCTCTCCAAACCCTAAACCTAAACCCTAAACCCTAAGCCCTAAAGCCTGAACCCGAAACCCAAGCCCTAAACCCTAAACCCCAAACTTCCAAGCTGCAGGCAACCAGACTCGCTTTATGCTCAGGAAGCCCAATGAAGACTATCTCAGCGCTTCGACCGCCATTGTTCTAGTCAGATTCCCCCCAAGGTTTATTTGAGGTCTTCGGAAGGGCCACGATGGAGGGTTGAAGGATTGAGCGGGGGTCGGAGACTTAGGAGCCTACCTTGAGGCACCCTGGAGTTATACCCTGGAGTTATAGCAAAACACGAGCTGCTGTCAATATTCGCCTTATTAAGGGGCCCTTAACAGTGGACATAGGGTGCCTCTTGTAGTTTGGTATAGTTCCTAATATAGTCCCTAATCAGGAGCCCATGTCCTTTAAATTATGTAGGAAATATTGACCGTAGCTCACATGTTATATCCCCTCTTACATAACCACATAACCAGCGCTGTATAGCTGCCTCCAAACCCTGTAGAAGTAGCTTACTCAGACCGCTAGTAACCCCAGAGTCCTACAACGTAGCCTCTAAGCGCTATGCACTACAAGTCTCTATGAGCAGCTTAGAAACCCTAAACCCTATACACTAAACCCTAGACCCTAAACCCCAAAACCTTGAACGGAACCCTATACCCTAAACCCTGAAGCCTAAACTAAAGAGGCCCACTTCTCCCAACATCTGCGGTATACTCTAAATTCCTTAGGGTTTAGGGTTTGGGGGGCGTGCTGATGCCGATCGTGGTGCTGCGGAGTTACATGGGGTTGTCTTGGGTTTAGCGTCTAGGAAAATAGAGAATCAAACGGAAAAGTGAAGGAACATGAATCGGAAACTGGGCTTCTATAGGGGCCTTGTGGGGCCTAGGTTATGTAAAAGCTTGAATGATTGCCAATATCAAGGTGCCAGTTTCTTTGTATAACTTTTGAAGCAGCATCACTGGCCCAACCAGACTTGGCCAGCCTTCACGCCCGAGAGCGAGCAGAAACTCTTCTACAACCACGCCCTCCTGGTGCATGTGCACCAGCCAAGCTCTATTTGTGCAAGATTCCGTGCTGGAATCCCAAGACGCAGATCCAAAACGTCGTGCGCATGCCCGCTCCCCCGCGGATTGGTGGCCGAGCTTTTTGAACATGGCGATGCGAATTTCATTTTGAACAGCGACTTTTTGGAAGAGGATGAACCCTTGCTCAAAGGCCATGCTCAGGCATGTCAGCCTGCAAGGAATCCAAAGACCGTCCTCCCCCTAAACCCAAACCCTAAACCCTAAATAGTAGTTTCTGTTTCCTTTTTCATTATCCCAAAATATAACGGGGTCCCATGCAACTGGGATAGGTCCCCGAGCTTGGAAATCATTGCCTTGAGTTCGCTTTCCATCCCAGGGTAGGGTTTAGGGTTTAGGGCTTAGGGTTCCTTTATTCTGCACTAAGAAAGCCTTCCAAGTCCAGCACAGCACCATGGATTCAGCCCTGCAAGTTTGGGTTTGGAGCTTTCAGCAGCTTGCTTTGGGACACCCCACTCACAGGTATCATGGCTCTAACTTCGATGCTGCTCTAATCAAACCCGTATAAACCCAAATTAAACCTTGAACATGAGTACCAGTATTACAAGGTTTCAGGTTCCTTGTATATGTATGGTATAGGGTACCTCCATAGACCTGGGTTTAGGGGTTAGGGCTTCAAGTTCAGGATGCAACGATGCTTATGCATATATATATATAGATAGATAGATAGATAGATACACTTATATACACACATATGTATATATGTATATATATATATATAATTATACATATGTATATATATATATCTATGACTTGGGCTGTGGGTATACCTGGGACTCTGGGACCCCTCCAAGTTGCCCATACTAATGCACCTGGGTCAAGGAATAGGTCGTGATTTAGCATTGAATGAGTCACCTCCCCTCAAACCGCGCGCGGTTTAGGGTTTAGGGTTTAGGGTGAATCTTCCACACATTGTTAATTGGAACTCGATTGTAGCTTTTGTTGCGATGGGTTGGGGGGGGTGCATCTGGGTGAGGTGGTGAATGGATTTTCAATCCATTCTCTTGTCGAGTCATCTTTTGGGCCTTGGTACTTCAGCAGCGCAGCCTGACTAGTACTCACGTGCATCATTTTCGGACTGGGAAGTTTAAAGCTTTAGGGTTGACACGGTTGACGCTGAAGATCCTGCATGATCTTAGTAGACTATAACATCAGACTTCCCAAGGTCTGAGGGTTTCAGGGCCATGCAGGACCTTTAGTATCCACCTTGTGATTCTAGGGCCTAAGGGGTTTGTCAGGATTGGGTTTCGGGGTTCTTGGTTGAAAGTGCTAACCCCCAACCCTAAAATGCGAACTTTAGAGCCCTTACCAGGCCGGCAAAGTTGAACTTGTTTAGTCTACATGCTTTTTGAACAGGAAATGTCAACTTGCATTGTTTCCTGAGGGTGCATCATGTACTTCCCTAGTACCCCCTCCCACACTAGCTTTCCCACCCCCATGGTTCCCCCTTCAACAAAAGTAGTTCGTTTTAGAATGACTAATTGCGCTTATCAAAGGGAACCTCGTGGGGGTGGCGGGGGGTATTACACTGGGGGCAGTACGGGAACCGAGGGTCCTGTAGAGAAAGGTCCCAAACTTCAAAGGTGAGTATAGATAACCGCCAGAAAACTAGTTGGAAGTCCCAAAAGTGCTTGGTTGGAATTGTCCAAAGCTTTCCTAAGAGAAGCCTTATACAGTTCCCTCGAGCTCCCCAGCATAACCTTCTTCTGGCTCTTCATAAGTAGGTTCCCTGACCTTTTGATGGCCTATGGCCGCAGAAAGTAGGGTCCATACCCTTGTTTTGAGAACCGCCCACACCTTGTCTACTCTTTTAAGGTACTCCTAGTTTGAGAAGCTCTTCATAATCTCAGCCCGAACCCTGCACCCTAAATCCCTAAACCCTAGATCCTACACTCTGAGCCCTGAATCCTGAATCCCTGAACCCTAAATCCTAAACCGTGAAGCCCTAGGCTACACAGGGGATGCTGAGGGCGTTCAGCAAACGGCTGGCGGCGATTTGGTGGCCATCTGCCCTGACGGCAGCTTGCCGGCAAGGACCTGGGTTTAGGCTTCGTCTGAAGAATCCAAACCATAAACAGAACTATAGTCTAAACTCCCAGCGTCCCCCTTAATAACCTCTATAGTAGTCCCCCGTAGAATCCCCTATATAACCCCCTCAAGGAGTTTAGACTATAGCTCATTTGTACCTTGAATCATATTAGGGATCCTTGCACCATTTAAGGTACAATCCCTAACTAATGAAACCTTGGGTTTTCCGGCTACTTACTTTCGGGTCCAGATAAGCCTTTAAACCCTAAACTCTATCTAAACTCAGGTTACTAGCTACCCCAGTCGTACCCTTTGCCCTGTTTATTTGAGGGTCCCTGTATTAAAGCTGAGTTACAGAAAAAAAACTGCAGATGCTTTGAACACGTGTTAAGCAGTCCTGTAGGTCGATGAGGAAACGATGCGGTTTCTGGGAATTGGACTGTGCATCAGCTATCAGCTGAGCTAATGTCAATACTGGGTTTGCCAATGGATTATTAAGTGTTGACATAGTATAACCCATGGGAGGAAGCCATGTCCAGTAGCCATAAGAAATCTTGCATAAGGGGTGGGTTCCAATTGTAGGACCCAGTTTTGGACCTGCCTACAATAAGGATTCTGTGAAGTTGGGGATTAAATTGGTGCCCGGAATCTCCGTTGCTTGAGGGTCTTCTTGTGTTTTCTTAGGATTCCAATGTCGTTTAATTCCGGAGCAAACCTTGAGGCATATTAAGGATCCTCGTATCATGTAATGCATATTCCGGAACTGAAGACAAATTGGGCTTTCTGGATTCTTGCTTGGGGGTCAAGGTAAGCCTTACAAAGCCCAAACCCTAAACCCTATACCTAAAAACCATAGACCCAAAACCCAGGTTACTTCTGGCTGCCTCCATCCTGCCGCGCCGATGCCTCCCGATGCGCATCTCGAAGCAGCAGCGTTGAGTTCTTCCCAGAAGGTCCAATATCCGTTAATTAGTGAATATAAAGGGTTTAGGGATTGGGTTCAGGGTTTGGGCCCTGTATCCTTCAAGTAGGGAATTCGTCTCAAAACATGTTAGGGAGGGATCCGAGTATCGTTTAGGCTACGTGCGCTAATTAAGCTGCAGTGGGCTTTCTGTTTGTTTTATGAGTCGAGGTTGCTCCACCCAAGGGCTCCTGATAGCCCAACTCAGGTCATATTTGATATGTATACGTTTTGGAGCCTGATGTACTGTAGGTATTTGTAGGCTTAGGCGTTATAGCTTGAGGCTGTAAGTCTAGCAATAATACCTACATTGGGCCAACCAAATCCAGTTGTAGTAGCCGCATGGATAGGCAAGAGGTTCAGGGTCTAGGGGTTTTGTGTTTTCTAGGTTTCTGAGTAAGTCCCTTTTCTTTCTTGGGGCTAGATTGCTGATAAGACTAGGTTTTCTAAGCAAAGGGTGGCCCTTTTTATCTGCGGTTACTGGGGGTCCTTGCGTCTCACGGGGAAAATGATTTTGAGCAAGAAAAATTGCTTAAAGGGGTCATATAGGGGATTATATAGGGGAGGATTACAGGGCGTATTAGGGGGAATATTAGAAGTTTAGGCTATAGCTAATTGTGATTTGGTTCAAAGCCGCCAAAAGGCACTCCTTAGTGAAGCCGGCTCCCTAGCCTTGACAGGTGTAAGGATTGCGTTCTTGCAGGGCCGCTCGGCCTCCCCAGCTGCTAACTATACCTTCCTTCTTCCTCAGGGTCCAGATACTACAAAATTCAAAATTTTCGGTGCCTAAGTTACCATTCTGATTCTAGTACTTGGGACCGAAGATTCCATTAATTGAGTACTTGGCGCCTCTAAGTTTTGGCTAGTGTATACCCAACCCCCAAACCTTGAAACCTAAACCCTAAACCCTAAAGCGAGTACCTGGAGATTCTCCCTGGGGCTCTAACCCTATAAATAATACCTACATTGGACCTCAAACCCCATAAATAGTACCTACATGGAGCCTTGGGGTTTGGGTTAGGTAACATCCTAGGAACTTCCCCGGCGGAAGGGCAGCCAGCCTTTACGATGGATACTCAGTTTAGGGTTGAGGGTTCAGGGTTCAAGTTCGTATTGAAGTCGGTATAGGGCAATATGGGATGTGTTTAGAGGTGTTTTGCGGGGGATTATATAGGGGTCAGATAGATCAAGCAGAGCCCAAACACAATGACAGGCAACGGCAAATCCAGAAGCCTGAAGCACGAACCTCGACATCATAAGATCGGAAGCCACCCTACACTGTAAGGTTTAGGGGACATTCCTTAATCCCTGAACTATACCTAGAGTAACCTCTGTGCGCAAAAGGGCGGGGGGGAGGGGGGGGCATTGTAAGTATCTAATAGTTAGGTACACATTTTGGTATGTTTAGTTTGTGGTAAGGGTCTAAGCTCACTCTATACTCTGCTATGGGTCGGCGTCTAAGCGCACTCTAACCTGTGCCATGGGTCGAAACTTATTTACGGTAGACCCCAAACCTAAACCCCAAACCCTAAACCCTAAATCCCAGACCATAAACCCTAAAGCGTGCGAGGTACCTTACATTACGGGAGGCTTGGGCTGGCAGCTGGATGAGATTATGCAGAAGGCCGAAACAGGGTTTAGGGGTTAGAGTTTAGGGACTGGGGTTTAGGGATTAGGTTTTTGGGTTGATTGGGTTCTGGGTTTAGGCTAAATGAGGGCTTTGGGAGGAGGGGTGTGAGTATAGGGTCTTTTGATTTGAGGCTAGTTAATAGAGGCATTTTCTTAAGGCTTGCAGCGCCCTTAAACAACAGAAAGCCGGCGTAGGCTTTACGGTTCCTAGCTTCAACTGACACCGGTTGTGAACATTGCGGACGCATATGGCAGATCAGTTATGGTTTCCGCGATGGTTTTGGCGTTGAATTCACAGGCTTTTCTAAGAATGTTGGTGAGTGTATGGCTGGGCCTCTCATCTTTTGGATGAACTGGGTGCCTCAGCTATGGGAAGTGGATCCTGAACATATTTGCGCAACAACTGTTGAATCAGACCTCGCAAGGGACGGTTTGCCAGGAAATCCTAAACCACACCCCTAAAAGGAAATCCTAAACCACACCCCTAAACCCTAAACTCTAAACCAGGGGTTTAGAGTCAAGTTGCCCACCCAAAAACCCCGAAACCAGAAACCCTACGACCTGAACCACCGAACTCCAAATCCCCGAATCCTGAAGGGTTTAGGGTTTATAGGGTTTAGGGAGCCTAACAATCCGAAGGAAGTCCTAAACCCTAAACCCGAGGCCCTTGCAGCTCACTTTTCGAATTCCTAGTAGAGAATGAGGGAACGGATCCTTCATAGCAGCCCCCGAAATAATGCCACAGTAGTTGCCAATCTAATGAGCCATAGTATAAAAGAAACTCCTTCAAGAGGGTTATATGAGGGAGTATATATGGGATTACTATAAGGTTTATTAAGGGTGATACTAGGAGCTTAGACTATGGCTCATATCTTTTTCCTTTCCTCCTTTGCCTCCTCGCAACCAGTCAGTCGGAGGCCACGGCATATCACATGCCTTTAGCTTTGGCCGTGGCAGGATCGTTTCGGGTGCCTGGGTGGAGATACTGTCAGGAAGTTTACAGGGCTCTCGTTTGTATGTTACAGGCTTGGGTTTGTAGGTCTTAGGGTCTAAGATTTGCATGGGGAAGAGTATATCACACCTTAAAACATAAAAGGAATCCTGGCATCATCTGGCATCATTTAGGACAGATTCCTGTATTCAGGGGCATGTTGCCTTGTGGCCTTTCTTTTAAATTGTCCAGATACCTACAAAGGATACACTCGGGCCCCATGGGGGTTTTCTAGATATGGCCTGGGTATACTTTATGCAGTGTACAGTATGTAGAGATACCTACACCATGTCGGAGCCCCACTCTAGTGACTCTAGCGGGGGGCTTTCAAAATAGGGCTTGCAAGTGGTTTTCCGGAAGATATACTGAGAGGCACCCACATATACACGTGTGTATATGGTAGTTTCACTAGGGCGACCCCAAGTCTTATCCTAGGGACACCGGAAAAGGTACCCCTAATTTTGGGACAGCCCTATATGAGCTTGTGGAAAGGTGTGTTTGGTAGACTCGCTGTTCTGCTGCTTCGTCTTCTTCGCCCCTGAGCAGGTATGCTTTTTTTTTTTGCTGGCATCCAAGGGGAACTCCCTTTTGGGCAAATGCCCAGACAAGCCCATTTGCTTTGGGACGTTCGTGAACAAAAACACAGGCTCGGTCCTAACACCCTCCATCCTCCTCAGCATGAATATTCTCAATGCAGACCTTCCTGCAAAATAGTGGAACACTGTTTATTCAAGGACTACTCCTCTAGTAGAGTAGCTAAACCCTAAACCTTAAGGCCTAAACCGAGTCCCTCTCAGAGGGATTACCTGAACCCCCGAAGTATGTAAAATGATGGCCCTAAACCCCTAGAAATAGTCCAAAGGGCCATTATTCTACATACTTTTGGGGTTCAGGTAGGGTCCTTGTAGGGTCCTGTGGCTTGAACGAGCACAAAGCTGAGGCCTTCGCTGAATTGCCGCTGCAGGCAGGGCACGTAGCAGTTTTGGCATACTAGGGTTTAGGGTTTAGGGTTTAGAGGGGTTGGCACCTTAAGGGTCCAAGGACCCAAATAACAGGGTTTTTGCATTGACATGATAGTATTTGGGCCCTAAGACCCTGTCATTTGGGTCCTTGGACCCTTAGGGTAAGGAAGCCTTAAGAGGACATCATAGGGTTCAGGGTTTAGGGGCTTCAATGGGACTCCATATATATGAGGGCCCCATGTTAGGAAACCATAATAAGAGGAAAGCTTGGGGAGTCTGAGGGAGGTCTTAGGGAGTCCGTAGTTCTGGGTCCTACCTTATACAGGGTGACGGAAGGATTCCTGAATGATAAGTGAGAGTTTGGGTTAAAAGCAGAAAACAGCATGGAGAATGGCATGGAAAAGAAGAAAGGAGCCCAATCGGAAGTAGGGGGGATATTACTTGGGTGAAAACCAGGATTGTGGCTTATGAGGTGCTGCGTTGAGTAAGTTGTGTACCTCCATAAGAGGTTTCGCACGCAGGGTTGCTCTAGGTATGGCTTTGGTCCAAGTCTTCAAGTACCCCGCAATGGGGCAAATCAGCTTTTGATAATTTCGATTGTCCCACTGTCATGCACTCTTCTTGCTATTCTGTCTTGTGTATGGCTTGGGGTGGGGTAATAGGCCCTGAACATGGTGATTCCAAATGCCCCTATCCCCCAACCGCGTGGCTAAGCCCTTCTTGAAGTCGTGGGATGCAGTAGTTTAGGGTTTAGGTGTTCTGACCATACCTATACTTGAGAAACCTTCATCAGTCCAATTAACAGGGGAAAAATGGGTTATAATCCCAGGTACACGCTTCCGAAGCCACATGAACATCCAAGTAAACCTGAACCCCAAATTCCTAGTCCCCGAGACCCTATAATCCCCAACACCCTAAAAACACCTAGTCTGCAAAACCCCAAGCGCCTAAACCAAAAATCCTCTTACGTAACCCTGCAACCCTAGATCCCCCCAACACCCCAAGCCCTAAACCAGACACTTGACAATTTGCCGTCTAGTTAAACCCTTCAGGCCAAGTTTAGGGTTTTTGGTTCAGGGGTTTACGGTGTAGGGGTTTAGGGTTTGGGGGTTTAGGGGTTTAGAGTACGGGCTGAGTATGAGGGTTTCGGGCGCACAACGATGCCGTGTGGACATTCACGGGGATCATTGGTGCCTTTAAGTTTGATGAGAAAGCAGAGGTTCGCCATCCGTGGTCCCAACCCAAGAGGGTCCATATATACAACTATTAGGGAATTAGGCCCCAACATACCCTACTACAGAAGGAATTATGGGCCCCAATTCCCTAATAGCTGTATGTGTGGACCCTCTGAGTAACATTTTTTTGCGATTTAAACCCTGAACCCTAAACCCTAAACCCCAAATCCTAAACCCTGAACCCTGAACCCTAAACCATACAGGGTTTAGGGTTTAGGGTTGAGGGGTGTAGGGTTTAGGGTGTAGCCCTAAACCCCACAACCCTAACCCTAAACCGAATTAATCCCTGAAGCCCTAGGACTCGAAACCTCCAACTCTTCAGAAAGAGGGAATCTACCCTACATGACATTAGGTCCCCAGATATAAAATATGCTGTCAGGTACGCTTCTCTAATTAGGGATATTGGGCCTAAATCCTAAACCCCTAAAACCCTGAAACTTGAACCCAAGAGCCCAAACCCCAAAACCCTACTCCTAAGCCCCTAAAACCCCCACAACCCTAAACCCCAAACATAACCTTAACCTCATCTTTTCAGGTGACGAGCACCTTTTACTGGTGGGTTCCAGACCCAACCTTCCTCGAGCTGCAGCCCGTCGAGGCGCCTGGTCATCTTTGCTTATCCGGGCGTGTAAAGGTCTATAGCGTTTAGGTTTTAGGGATTAGCGTTTAGAGTTCAGGGTTTAGGGTTTTGGATGGTGAGTTTTGGGATTAGGGTTTGGAGATTTAGGGGTCTAGGGGTTTAGGGTGCAGGGTCGAAGTCGCCAATAATTGGATCCTGGGTTTAGGGTTGGGTACTTGGGTTTAGGGGCAGGCTTCATAGATTTTGCCGCGTATGTAGGGGTTACCGGGATTACAAGACATATTGGCTTGGAACGGAGAACTCAGTGGAAGATCAAAGGGTACCCCAAACCCTAAACCCTAAACCCTCTACCCTCTAAACTCTAAAGTCATGCAGCCTAGACCCCCCCAAGTACCCTCCATAGAGCCCAAACACCGCCCAAAGAGGACCTTTAGCCCTAAACCCTAAACCCATCAAGGGGTCCTGGGGGTTTAGTAGCTTCAGCCTAAGTTGTGAGGAACAAGAATCAGACAGGAATGGTCTGGTTTAGGGTTCAGGATTTAGGATTTGGGATTCAGGGTTTAGGGTTTAGGGTTTAGGGTTTAGGATTCAGGGTTTAGGGTTTACGGTTTAGGATTTGGGATTCAGGGTTTAGGGTTTAGAGTGCCAAAACGAAACATGGATTCGGGTACGGGTAATCATGTTAAAGGATTTGGGGGAAGTGTATACTTACTTTGTAATTAGGCCTATAGGGTATGAAAGGTGTCCCAGGTCTCTTTATGGTTTAGGGGCTAAGGGCTTTCAGGTTTAGGGACTTAGAGTCAAATAAGGGGGCTTAGGGTAAAAGGGCTTACAGTAGGACTTAAGGGTCTTGGGTAGCTTGGTAGTAGCTTGGTAACTGTACTTGGGTAGTCAGCCTATCAGGCTTGGTGACTGTAAAGGCCTGCGTTGTACATGAGCCAGGGAACTCACAATTTCGCAAGTTACTCCATATACAAGTCCTATATGGAGGAAGGACCCTCAATAGAGTCCCTATTTCTCCCTAGAGTCCCGTGTAAACCCTAAACCCTAAACCCAAACCCTTCGATAGAGTCCCTATTTCTCCGTAGAGTCCCTTAGAAGGAACCCTTTTAGCTCAGCAACTAGGATAGCAACTCCCGATAATATTAACACAAGCGCAGGCAGAAGGCCTGGGCCTAGGGTTGCGGGCTTTAGGCTTCAAGGATATGGGCTTCAGGGTTTACATGATAGGGCTTTAGGGTTCAGGGTTTAGGTTTTGAGGTTTATAACTTACTTAAAGGTTCAGGGACTTTCTGGGTAGGGTTTAGGGCTCATGATTTAGGGCTTAGGGCTTAGCATTTAAGGTTCGATTTGATTCCACGTTGTAACACAGAGTATATGTGTTCGTGGAGATACTCAGGACCCTTTGGGTTATATCCTAAGCCCTAGATACCCCTAGATACCCCTATATAACCCCAGCAGCCCCTTTCAAGGGATGCTCTTATGATCCTTTAGTGGGTTGCTGCCAGGGAACTTAAATTAATCGATCATAAAGGGTGTATATATATATACATGTATCTAATCTATATATATATATACACACCCAACATAATATAGTAACTTAAACTAGGTCCCTTAACAGCAATCCAGTATAGTGGATTCCATGAGGTTCAGTTCCCACCCTACGACTTCAACGCGGCTCGGCCATGTTTACGTTCGCGCATGCCAGGGTTTGACTTCGTGTCAGATTATATTGGGGTGATGTTGGGATAATATAGGGCAATATAGGGTTCTATTGGGATAATGGAAAAGAAAATGGAAACCACTATGGAGGGTTTAGGGTTTAATTTGGGTTTTAGGGTTCAGGGTTGGGGAGTTAAGGGCTTCGGGATCCGCAAAAAACGCGGAGTAGATTCTCTACATGCGCGGTAGGGCCCAAACTAGATACTATGCATACCCAAATATCTTTTGATTAGGGAATATAATTCAAATTATGCTGGATGCCTAATATGGTTTAGGGTATACTCCCCAGTTAACGACTATTGGATTTCTGGGTAGATGTTAGGTAGACCCCCCACCCTGTAGGAGTAGCATAATAGGAATATAAGAGGACCCGAATATAGTCACCGCTATCCCTTCTAGTCACTATTACTGGGTGGGGGGGTCCACCTAAGGTAGATGAAACCCTAAACCCTGAGCCCTAACCCCTAGGGCCCGAAGTAGGGACTATTGAATCGCTCGGAGCTATTCGAATCCGGTGTATTCCGGACTCTGCTGAGGTGCTTCACTGTCATGTGAGCTATAATCTCAACTCACTAGAGGGGGGTTATAGAGGGGATTCTATAGGTTTTAGGGTTAAGCGTCTAAACTCCTTGGGGGATTCTATAGGGGAGGATTATAGGGCTTACTGAGGGGTATACTAGGAGTTTAGACTATGATTCACGTATGGTTTCCTGACCCTGGCAGCCCACGAACATGTAAGACATTAAGCACCCATGAACCTAGACAATTTTAGATCCTGGACAATTTAAAGCGACCTCACCCGACCTCATCCTAAATGGTGGGGAACTGGAAACATTCTAAATATTCTAAATTACCCTGAACGTCAGATCTTATTGAACGCGCCAGACAGGACCGTTAGGGTCTCCCTTCAACCCTAAACCTTAAACCGCGTTTAAGGTTTAGAGTTAATGGTTTAGGGTTTTCTAGGCTACAACTAATTTTGCCCAAATCCTATGTATCTAATCTATTGAGTACTTGGACCCTTAGGGATTTGGTCGAAGCTTCGTCTTTAGACATCTCAAGGGGGACGCTTGTTCATTATTCAGAGTTTAGGGTGTAGGATATGTCCATTTGAGTTTTGAAGTGTTTCGATCATCTGCTATTTCTGTGGTTAAGGGTTCCATAAAATGGCCTACAGACTTTTTATGGCGTGGACATTTGGGGAGCATTGAATGGAAAAGCGGCAAGAATCTCAGCACACATCCTGTCTGCCACCGTCAGAACTCATCATCGCTGTCTTGTGTAACACCTGGTTGCAGCCCACTGTAGCTACTTCAGGGTTTGTACTTGGTTGGTACATGGGGATTGGTCTAAATTCCCTATAATACGGGGTCCTATATTTGGGTTCCCATTATAATACGGGGCCCTATATAAGTTTCCCCCATTTTGGGAACAATAATTTAGGGAAACTCCCACATGGTAGCTCTGAAAATGTGACATCCATCCTAGGGCTCCTAAAGATTCCCAGGCGAAATCAGATTTTTTCTGCAATCTCCAAGTGACATGTTCTTTCAGGGTTTAGGGTTTAGCGTTTAGGGTTTAGGGTGATGAACTGAAATCCCGAAGCCTACATAGCAGTTTTCATGAGAAGGGCATAGCTAAAGTGTGGAAGCTGCGTCTACAGGTACGCTCATCAGGAGTCTTGCAGAACCCTAAACCGTAAACCTCACCTAAATCCTCAACCAAGCCGTACTTCGTAAACCCTGAATGCCCGACCCTATATAAGCCAATGCGTGTCTAGGTTATTAGTGTCTTAAATAGGAAAAGACTAGTTCAGAACATAGGGGAGATCCTATCCCGACCTGACAGCGTCATATGAGAAGAGTATATAGTTCCTTATTCCAGCCCACTACATAACTCCACTTGCCATTTGATTGTTCGTTGGCTTTTTCCCTTGTTTCATTCTCCGTTGTTATGCTCAGACCACAACTTTGCTAGTTGATATTAAAGTCCTGCATGGCTTTAGTTTGTCATGGTACCGTTATTCCCCAAAGAAAAGGATATTCAGGGTCATGCACCCAAAGGGTCCAACGTACCTACATAGTACAAAAAAAGGTTTCTGAGTAGGAACATCATTTATGGCTTGGGTAATTATATCATACGTGGGTGCTTAGGACCCTTTGGGGCAGTACCCTGAGGGTCCAAGGACCCAAATAATAGGGTTTTAGGGCCCAAATACTGTAACATTAATGGTATTTGGGCCCTAAAACCTTGTTATTTGGGTGCTTAGGACCCTGAGGGGGACTTTGGGTATCCGCCGTAATAAGGCCTGGGCGCGGGGCGACAAGCGCACGGGGATCAGCGACACTCGCATCAGCAAGCTTGTCAGCCGCTGGGAAGCATCAGCTGGAGTTTAGGCCCAGAAAGTCCGATATCCTTTATTTAGGGAATATACCCTACATGATACTAGGATCCATACCATGATTCAAGGTCTATTCCCTAATGAAGGGATATTGGACTTTCTGGCGGGTTTAGGGTTCTTAGGAACCCCGGGGGCTTTATGTGAATTATAGAAGTTTTGTAGGGTCCTAAACCCAGAACCCAAAACCCTATACGGAGATGTGTTAAAGAAGCTCCCGCTTGGGATGCCACATTATCAGGACTCGCGGCTGACGAACCTGAAGCAGATAACTATAAATCGCTACAAGCAGCATATAGGAATGACCCACAAAAGTCCATTCCCTTGCAAGGTGGTACTCTTCACGTTGTTAGGCCTCCATGTTTCTTTGAGGGATGGCAGCAAGGCGTTTGAGCGAATGTGGGCGGATTTCTCCAAGGAAAGATATGGTAGTTTCCCTAAATAAGGGGACCCCAATATAGACCCCAATATAATATAGTCATTATTTTTGGGACCTCCAAAAAAGGTACATAACCTTAATTTTAGGAACACCCCATGTATGGATCCTTCTCGGGATTCCGTTGGGTTCAACGAGCAACACATAGCGTCGGCATCTTGCGAGGTTAGGGGCTTGTTGTCTACCCTTTTGGGATATACAGAAAGGCAGAAGCCCGAAAAGGAAGGACACCCAGGGTCCAGGTAGGGCCTGAGGCCCCAAGGTCTGAGAGTCTTGGTTTAGCCTCCCAGTCCTTCAACTGTTCCCTAAACCGGGCCTACGCTGGACTGTTACTAAGTAAGCAAAATCTGAAGAGCATGGCTAAACCCTGGATAAGCCTACAATTCAGGGTTTAGTTCAGACCCTTTACTATCGCAATCCCCCAAATGAGCATTTGTGGGTGCAGTCATGCTTGATATAGGGCCTCACGGCCTTGGAAGATTAGGATTTAGCGGTTTAGGGTTTAGGGTTGCTGTAAGGTGCAATTGACACCTGCCAACCAATGTCTGAAATACCAAACGCAATCCGGAAACACATCGCTACAGTACATAGGGGTGCAGGGTCCAGGGTTAACACCTGCATCGTGCTGGAACAACGGGGACGGTAGGCAGCAGGGAGTGCAAAGGCAGATGTCATGAACCTACATCAGGCGTATTTAGGAGTAGGCTGAAGGACTGCGCCCTGACCCCAAACCCTAAACCGAATCTTGTGGGGTATATGCTGTTCCATCGGGCTTGAGAAAGTCCATTTTCAGGCAACAGACTTCAGGCTTACAACCCCGAACCCAAAACCCTAGAACCCTACA
>CAJNIZ010004574.1:2995-21169 GCA_905231905.1 Symbiodinium pilosum | reverse complement strand
AATCAAAATCCAGTGTTTTTCGCATGTTTGTCGTTGAGGACTCGGGCGCACAGCCTTCAGACCCGAGTCGTTGCAGCAGCATCACAGAAACATTTGCATGGGTGCGTGGACTTCAGTTCCCCATCACCAGGGTTAAGACGCCAGTTCACTCGGGGGTGCCCCCGGCCGTTGACATGTGGGGTCACTGGCATTCAAGCTTTTGCATTCGACACATGGCTTTGCAGCCCATGCCTCTTGAACCCGTGCTCGAGGTCACTTTGGACATTGTTTCACGAACTCAGGCACTGGCCTTGGCTTCGCACAGAGAGCGCGTTCTCGCACATGTTCAGTGTTTGGTTGCATCACTTCGACAGGAGACCGACGACTGGTATCAGAGTGCTCCACAGCATGTCGCTAGGACTTTGCAGCCGCAAGGGCAGCCCAGGTTCGAGGTCCTTGCATTCCTCAAGCTGCTCAGTGAATGCGGCTATTCTGATGTGGCATCCCTAGAGGAGGATTTTTGACATGGCTTTCCGCTTCTTGGGGAGCTTAAGCGCACGCCAGGATGGCGGCCCAGGTTAGACGACACATATGCACACCCCATTTCCATTGAATCTTTCAGGCAGCTCAATAGTGAGTACATTCAACAGCGATTGCAGCACTCCCGTTTGGACCCGCACTGGGAGCCTATGCAGCAGGAAGTATTGCAGGAGGTTCGGAGTGGCAGAATGGAGGGTCCTTTTGTGGGGCCAGGACACTGGCCCAAACAGACCGTGGGAGTTGCATCCCACGGGATGCCGCGCCTCCCGCGGCCAGGCGGGGAATGCTTCGTTGCACGGGCCTTCAGTGTTTCCCAGACTGGAGCGGATGGGAAGCAGAAGATCAGACGCTGTGAAGATTATCGTCGTTCTTTTCACAACTCCACGATTCAGGTTGGTGATCGGCCGGAGCACGATGACATCGAGGTGTACATCAGTGTGATCCGGAGGGCTCATTCTTTGGGCGTACGGCCTGAAGTTTGGTGTCAGGACTTTTCGGATGCCTACCGAGCGTATCCCGTACTCGATCCCTGCCATGCTTATCTGTTGTTGGGCACAGAAGCAGGGCCGACGCTGTGGCGGCATAGCGCTTTGCCGTTCGGATCCACGGCATCAGTGTGGCATTTTCCCGCATTGCAGATGCCATTTGCTGGCTATGCCGATGCTTGTTAATCATCGTCATCCTGCACTATGTGGACGACCTGGGGGGTGTCCACGATTCCTCTGATGCTCAGAATGCCTTCAATACCTTTTCTAGGTTCTGTGAGTTGCTGGGGATCCGGCTTAAGCCTTCCAAAGCACAACCTCCCGCGGAGCAACAGAGCTTGCTAGGGGTCAGGATACAGGTCTTGCCCGATGGCGTGCGAGTCTCGCCGGAGCCTCGCCGGATCGAGAAACTGACTGGCATCATTCGAGAAGCGCTGGAGACTGGGGAACTACAGCCCGAAGCAGCAGCGCGACTGGCAGGGAAGATAGCTTTTGTTAACAGCACAGCCTTTGGTCGTACTGGTGCAACTGCTCTTCGACCTGTCTACGCCCGTGCCAGCAGCACTGGGAGCGACACAGCCGCACTCAACGTGGGCTTGGCAGCGGCCTTGAGGGCTCTGCTGGTGCTTTTGGCTACGATGCGCCCGCGCTTTGTGCCGTTTGCCGCACAGGGAAGTCACTGCTGTGATATACACCGATGCTTACTTCCATCTGGGGGATGTCTCGTGGAAGCCCGATCCTGGAATCCCAGAAGCTTGGAACCGAGAAGCTGCTTTGAACAGCCCCAATGGATGGGGATTCATAGTGCGCATCGGCACTGTTGTCACCTACGGACATGGCTCGGTGTCTCCTTCACTGCTCAAGCGGTTTACGTCGCGTCGAGCATACATCTACTTCTTGGAGACTTACGCACAGCTGCTAGCCTTTTCTGCGCATGCTCGCACTCTGCCGCCCTTTTGGGTCTCTTGGATAGACAACTCAGCCGGCCTATCGGCCTTGGAGAAGGGTTTCGGGAGAGACCAGCACGTTAACCATCTTTTGACATACTTTTGGACTATGGCTTCAAGCCTCTCATGGGTGCCACAGTTCGAGTGGGTCTCCTCGCAGCTCAACCTGGCGGACCCAATCTCACGTGGAGACCTTAGTGTGGTTCAAGAAGACTGGAAACGACTTGTGACTGGAACTGACAGCTTCGAGAGGCTGCTGGGCGAGCTACACACTCTGGGAGCGGACGAGGCGGTCAGTCGCACGCTCCAGCTGCAGTGGCGATGGGAGGCATAGCCGACGGATGGTGGGAGTCGGGCGCCGTCGGTGGGCAGCACAGAAACGCCCTCCTTTTGAGTTGGCACCGTCGGCTTCGGATATCGAACCAGCCATCTACGGCAGAGAAAAAGAAGGCACGAGTGCATGCGGTGCAGGCACGTGGAGGTTGAACGGTGCATCCGTAGCGTTCTGCATGTCAGGCTTCGAGCCCGCTTCGAATCTCCTTAAGAGGGGATCAAAGTTGTGAAGATGATATCAGGAGGATGAGATGCAATGCTGGGCCAGTATAGCGCAGCATGACCATGAATTTCAGTGCAGGTGTTCATTAGGGGGATATGCGGAGAACTGTTGAGCTATGGCTATAATCTAAACCACCAAGCTACAAGAGAAGGTGGCTAAGTAAATAATGACGACATGGTTTTGACATGAAAGAGCGATACCACTTACACTTGCAATTCATGGTTCGTAAACAGGTTCGAAGACAGTCGAGACATGGGCTTGGATATGGGTTCAGGTGTTGGGTTTAACACGGCTTGTAATACAGGTTTGATATGGTTCCCAAAGCACTTTGTGATACAGTTCTAATACCGTGGGGGTCCTATCAACCCTTGCATTTTCCCATGCAGGCGCCAGAACCTTCAGGTTCATTGTAGTGAACGCAGGTTTACGTCGTATTGGCCAAGCTTAGCGCAAATGAAATGATATCCTAGTTCATCCGTATCAAAACTGTATCGGAGCTGTTTTTTTCTTTGGCAGGCTGTCCCAAAAATGCAAACAAGATGCAGTTTCGATACGGTTCAGATTCAATCTGATGGCGTGAGGCCAGGCAGGATGTCCGGAACCTAGATCGTATCCAGATCGTACCACATCGTATTTCTGGCAGCAAAAGCACAAAAGCCGGGGTCTTCGTATTCTGAGCCCCAAAATAAGCATTGGACACACTTTGGATATGGTTCGCAGTGTATCCATGGTCAGGGTCTAGCACCCCCCCGATTACACTGTTATATACACTCTGCGTGCGGCATGAATACAATTTCAATGCGACTTCCCGCTTACCTCTCCGCTTGTTGGGGATACAGTTGAAATTGTTGAAAGCAGGCTCGGGTTCAAATTGTACTCAAACTGCATCACCTTTTGAATTGGAGTGGAGCCTTTTCGTATCCAAAGTATATCCAAGATGCATTTTGGGGCCTAAGGCTTGTATTGCCGCACGTATCCTGCCATGCGTCCAACTGTGTATCATGTTTCCATGCGCTATGTATTGAAGCTGTATTCGTACTGAAGCTGCATCCCTGAATCGTATAGATGCCTATGCTCCCCGGCCTTCTGGCTTCCGTTCCTGCGAAATCTCGCCCCCGCAGCCTACAGAAACCTATGCGTAGTCTCCATTTTCGTTTCCACTATCCCAATATAGCCCCTATATGACCCCTATATAACCCTATAACCCTAAACCCTAAGCCCTGTCTCAGCTTGCCTACCATGTCACATGCTGTGGCTGCAGGTGCGTGGAAGCCTCCGCTGCCTTGGCACCACGATGCACATCAAGCAAAAGTGCGCCAAGCTGCAAATGCAAACCGTGCACACTTCAGTTGTGAGCTTCGCAATCTTGGCCTTTGAAGGTATGGTACTGGCACCTGGGCAAACTTGGGATGCGAAAGCCACTGAGCCCTTGGGTGTCAAAGCCAAGGCTACCAGCTCGAGCTATTCCTATCACAAGGAGCCAGCGTAGGAGAAGGCTTTACGGCAAAGGAGGAGCTTGGGTTGGGGCAAGCCAGCAGTTTCTAGCTGCCTGTCACTTCTCATTCTAGTTCCTGCTCATGTCCAAGCTGTTGATCGCGGCAGCGGAGCATGTCGTGTTGATTTTGCCATATCCTTACGTCCATGCCAGATTCCAACGAGAAGCCTAGCATGATACGTGTGACATGAGCAGGAAGAGCTAAACTGCTTCGTGCAGCAGAAGATCTCGCTGCAGTCCTCCCTCTTAGAAGGACATGCCGAAAGATTTCTGTAAGCCTGCAGCAATGGCAAGCATTTCTGAAGGCTTGTCCGTTTGCCAGTCATGGCTTTTGTTCAGTTTGTTCTGCCCCATTGTAGTTAGCAAGTTTTGCTGGGCGATTAAGTACATGCCTGCGCAGAGGTATCAGCTCCCGCCACGCGGCGAATCCTTGCAGTTGGGCCGTGTCTTCCAGGCACCTGTCTTTGTATAGTCACAAGGTCTGAGATTTGAGCAGAAGTAACAGTAACAGATTATAGCAGCTTATAGCAGCTCCGAGAGTGGTACCAGTAGCTTGCTGGAGGCATTGGAGGCAGAGAAGACCAGCACGGTGGCTGCAGATGGTTGTGGGATTTGCTTCCCTTTTCTTAAGGTTGCTTGTGCATGAGGGCAGTCAGCCAGAGAGGCTCATGACCTGTTCCACAGGCTTGGGCATCACGGACTACAGCCTTTCGCAGCCCTCCTTGGAGCAGGCAGCTAGGTTCGAAAGTGACTCTTGGGTGCAGGCGGGTGTCCCTGCAGGCAAGTGGTACACTGAAATTCAAATTCTGTAGATGATGGGAAACCGCTGCACCCTTTTTGGGGTGGAGTGTGCCTGTCGACCAAGCGTGATGTTCTCAGGTATTCCTACGATTTGCAAAAGAACAGTTCGATGCACAGAAGGCTGAGGGACTGGAGCAGTAGGTTCCTGCCGTCGCAGATGACTCGACTTTTCGGGCCGCACTGCACAGCCACTACCCGCAATCTGGACTGCTGGCATGCTGTCACTGTGCCACAGACGTCAGTAACGACAAGATCTATTGTTGTTGATTTGTCATGGCCGGCACAAATACTTCTGCACAGGGCTTGTACAGGGCGAGTGCACTGCAAGGCTGTACTTGGGCAGAAGTATGCTGGCGAAGGTGTCAGCGAAGCGCCTCTGAATCCCAAGCTGATGGCCTACTGCTATTGCTTTGGGTTGGGCCCTCCCAAGAGAGGTAGCCTCAGCTTCGTGCAAGACACCCACTTGTACTAGGAAGGTCCGTCATACTATGGCAGGGTCTGTGCACCACATACAGTTCACCAGCGGATGAGACTGCGGGGAGAGTTTATCAGTTTTGCATGGCTTGCCTGTCAACCAAGGCTGCCTCTGAGATCAGTTCTTCATACGCAGAATTCTAGACCTCCATCGGCTTCATAACTTGGTTGACATGTTTGCTGGCAGAAATCATGCCAAAGCTTTGTGGAGCTTTCGGATGCCGTAGGCAACTGATGATAACGTATCCGTTTTAGGCTGCCACATCATGCAGTCAAGTACGTCTCAGAAGGCTTGTTAAGCAAGCCGTGCGTACTCGGCGCGCGGCAGAGCAGCGGAAGGCAGCAATAAGAGCACACCCAAATGCAGAGTTGCGCGCAGAGCTGCATCGGTTCTTATCCAAAGCCATGCGCCCAGGTGACGCCGCGCTTCTGGATGCTTTGAAGGCCATGCCAATTTGTTCCTTGCACACGAAACAGGCGGAAACACTTTATAGCAGAGAGGGCACCTGACACGCTCGGCGGAGACGTTGAGCTTCCCAGCTCGAACCTCACTGCTAGGCAGTCAACCAGGCCGTGAACAACATGAATCAAATGACGCCGAACCCCATGATGCCCACCATGCCCCAGCCCAAGGGGAGTCTTTGCCTTGAAGCATGCCAAGGTCGAGTGAGCTCAGCACAGCTTGCTATGAGGCCCCAGGTCAGCTCTCCACCGAAGCCGCAGCTGCGCTTTTGTCCAAGCTGCGGAGCGAAGGCTGGGCTTTTCGCTTTGCATTCCCCCTTAAACCGACTGTAAAGCTGGCATGGGTGAGCCTAGCCACTTTTCTCTACGCTCCAGTTTGGCCAGGTCATCAGCCAAGCCCACCGTTTCTGCGCGTACTGCTGCAGCCTCGTTAGATGACAGCAGTCAGAGTCACCATCCCAAAATTGCCAAGGCTGCTTCCCCTTCAGCCATCTCCAGGATGAGACTGTGCCTGCTAAACCAGCTCCTACAAACACGATGCCGCAGCTCGGCTGATGGAACTTGAACATTTCACCATGACAGCTTCCCCCAAGCAATGTGTCATGCCAGGCTGGTGACAACGCCTATGCAGATGATGCCTGGAGGCCGGTCGAGTCATAAAGACAGCCCGAGGTGTGCAGGGTAGCGCAGTGCCCTGCATTGCAGCTCCGGATGGCTTCGTAGTAATCACAACGATTTCTAGCAGACAAGCTGTCCCAACTATGGATTGTGAATCAAACACGCCACGTGGAGGCAGCATGGACCCTATGGAGCAAGCTCTTCTGATGAACATGCAGCAGGCGCAGATGCAGGCCCAAGCTGAAACAGTTGCAGGATGACATGAGGCTGTTCACTGGACTGCTGACTTATTAATCACAGCCTTAACGTTTAAAGCTAAGCGACGATTTCAGCATGAGGGTTCTGCTGGCGTTCGCAGCCTGCTGGACTCTGGCATTTTGAGGACTTATCCAACTAGCCAACTCCTGTCCTGCAAAGGCCGCCATGCCGCAAGCGGCAATGGGATACCCGAAGGCTGGGCAAAATTGGGCATTTGCTTGTTCTGTCTCAACCCTTGTGTAGCTGCTTAGTCGGCTGCCTCTTGTGCAGTGATCATGGCTGCCACTGCCGGAAAGCCTGCGTCGATGCGGTTGTTGCACCTGTGGGCGGGAGAGGCAACCGCTTGCACAGGTTGGCAACAAATCAGCACCCATGAAGGACGCCACATGCTCAGCAAAGAAGTGCAGTCCAGAGGTATGGGACATGAAGATACAACTCCTATTCTCACTGTGCTGAGGACAGCCTGCTCGGGAATCTGCGCCATTTTCGCCACTTCGCCTCATATAGTGGCTTAAAAGAGCAACTGGCTTGGGCCTGGATGTAGGGCCGGGCGTGAAGAATTGCAGTGGTTTCGCCTGGGATCCAAGTCGAGAGAGAGATACCCCCCCTAGCAATCATCGCTGTCCCCTTGACGGGCTATCAATGAGTGTTTTGAAAGGCTGGGTCAAATTCAAGACGACGAATGGCAAAGGCTTTTTCGGGGCAGGGAGTAAAATGATTCTTCGTCGTAACATTTGGAGGTAAGAACGGGCCAGCAGCACATCAGTTATAATTTCACTGGATGAATACATTTGTTTTGGAAGCCCTCCGAACCCAGCCAATTTGATCTATCTTTGCTCCGTTGCACGTCTTGTCTCATCAGAGGAGGTAAGGCTTTTTCAGGCCTGGACAGTTCAGAGATTAACTGCGCAACACCAACCGCTCCTCAATCTAAAGTGTTTCTGTTTCTGGGCCTTACCATGCAGCACCTTCCATACATGTGCCTCAGCCCAAGCTTCTTGCAGAAGCTCCACCCAATCTCGTATTTTGGAAGTACGTGCTTTGCCACTGGCGGGTTACTTTTCATGAAGGCTACGTGGAGGCAGATCAGATCGATGTGGAGCTCGCCAAGGAGCGGTTGCTGTGGATGTCAATGCTGAGCTCTTTGCCCTGTGGTTTGGATTATAGTTTATAGGTATGGCAACAGGTCGGATAGGCGTATAGGGGCATTCGTTATTGAAGAGTTTAAATCAAAGAAAATAATGTCGTACCCGAGGTGCTTCCCTCAAAAGCTCCTTCGTATATGCGCTACATATGTTTTTACGAGTCTGAGGCCGCGACATTCAGACAGGTCAATGCTGCAGGGATGCATAAGGTGTTTGGGACGCCCTTTAGCTTTAGGTTTAAGGATTGAAAGGTTTAGGGGTGAGGGCTGTAGGTGTACTGTAGGGTTAGGCGGAATTGATGCGCAGGTGTCTGCCCTACTAGACCATTTCAAACTAAAGCCCCATCAAACATAGGGTTCAGGGTTCAGTGTTGAGGGTTTAGGGTGACAGGAGGGTGACAGGGTCTAGGTTTTTTGTGACACCTTTTTCCACTGCTGCGCGGCGAACCCATGACGGCATTGGCTTAAGTCAGAAACCACCCGGGTTCCCAGATTTGCCGTGAGCCGAACATCTCCCAAGTGAAGACAACAGATTGACAACGGTGGCTCCGAAATGTGCTGCGGGAGCGTGCGACACGCACATAAATGTACTCCTGCAAAAAACATCCAGGACGCAGGGTATGCTCAGGATGCTTTCGAGGGAGTCGCGTTAATGACGTGCCAGATGTCAGACGCATCTGGCAAAATTGATTTTGCATCACTTTGGGATGCAAATCCAACGGATAGACGTATCCGTTGGACTTGAATTGAACAATCAGGCGTCAGGGGAGGCCTGGAGGCCTCTAGCGGCAGGCGGGCTGCGGCCGCGATGCAAGGTGGGTTTTTGGGCAGGGAGGGTGGGTTTTGGGCGGGGAGGGTGAGCTTTGGGCAAGGAGGGTGGGCGGGCGGGGTCTAAATGTCGTCCCCTAACATGTGCCGCCCAAAAAGTGAGGGTACCACATTCCGACCGGTGTTTTCCTCGAAGAAACACGAGTCAGAATGTGGTACCCTCACTTTAAGGGCCTCAGCCACCACCCCCACTGCCCCAAAATCCTGACCAAGGCCCCTCACCCCCCCTCTTTGGGGCCTTTCTGGGAGTCGTCCGAGAAGCCCCTCCACACATGTCCAGAACAGGGCGCAAGGAGCCTGTCTGTTTTTCTTTGTCTACGTCTTCCTTTCTTCCTTCCTTCTGTTCGCTCGTTCCTTCTTTTGGTGGTTGTTTTTTCTGTTTGTCTCGCTTTCTCTCCATCTTCCTTTTTGTTTCTACATCTTTCTGTCTTTCTCTCTCTTTCTGCCTTTGCGTCTCTCGCTTCGTTATCTAAGCAACGCAAGCAACTACAGAAATGGGACATTGAAATCCAAATGGCAAACAAAGTCTGGGTTGGGGATTTGTATAGTACAGGAATGTTACAGCCGCTATATTATGTGACTACTTTACCACCACGAACGTGATCACGTAGCAACTTCGTTCACGTAGCTTGGACACTCACAAATCAGGGCCAAGCATTTGCCATTGACGGACCTGGAACTTTCCAATGAAATTGTCCCCTGATACCCTCCTCAAATTTGAAGAGCGAGAACCTTTTGGACAAGCTATATACTTGACCCGCGCGAGCCAAAGGAGCAGCCTATCGTTACCAAAGAAAAGGAATTAAACAGGGACTGCCGTTGTTACGTTTCAGGACCTAAATGGATCCTCAGGCCATGACCCTGCGCTCTCGAATCAGATGCAAACCCGACTTTGAAACGAAACCACGCTCCTCTTTTCAACGTGTTCCCTATGATCACCACTTGTGGCACACATGATGAACATATGTGGGCAACAAATTTGGGGAACCAGTCCAGATACGACATTCCCACGTTTGATTAAAGCTATCATCCTGGAGGTGCTTTGCCTGACCCATATCCGGGCACCTGGGCAAATGAATGGTCTGATGTTGTCGTATCTGCACACTGCACCATAATGTCGCCCTTCCCCGTTGAACACGAAGCAGCAAACTCAGGATTCGATTCAAGTTGCCTGAGAAGACTTCTTTTGGCAGGACGCAGGCCTTGATGCTAGTTCTTCGTGGAAGGGATGAGTCTGCCGGAGATATGCATTCTGACGTTCTCTGCAGGTGTTGGATGCGGATCCGGCGGTCGTGATAATCTGACCCGGCTCCGCCAGTGCAGGTTTTGCTTCGATAGCACAAACATCAGGTACGGTTGGCGGGAGGTATTGTAGGGCGGGCAACCTGTGTATCGAGTAGCAATGTTATACCCGAGGACGGAACACAGCCGAACCGGTCCTGACCCCCAACAACCTTCTCATGTGTGCTCTCGAAGTGAAGCCTGTGTTTTGTCGGCCTACGCGCTGCGGCCCTGAGTTTTGAGTGGCCCTCGCAGTGTTTTTATCTCCCTTTATGCCTGCAGAAAAGAAACCTGGAACCCAAAGGTTCACTGCGGGCTTCTGCTCTTACCAGTTCTGAAGAAAGAAACCTGCTCCAACCCTTGGGTTCGGCGTAAGTTTTTTGCAGGCCTCTTTTTTTACATCATCTGGCGTGGAGATGGTTTCGCGGCGTAGCAGCGTCATGTTGCACTGGCGCGATTCCGCCAGTGGTTCCCGTTAAAACCTTTACATGATTACATGAACTGATTGTCACAGAGTCAGGGTCAGTGTCTGGCGTAGGCTTCCTGATTGTCGACAGTGTCACTACAAGTATACATTCTGGAGGCATCTTTTTTGAAGAGGGATCCTGTGCTGGCTAAGACGCAGCAATACCAGCCTGTAAAGTCCCAGATGAGCAATTGTGCATCAGAGCGTGAATTGTGATAGGCCAAGATTTGGAAAGAGATTGGTTATAGAAGAATTTGGCAGAGGTTCGGCAGTAGTCTACCACGAACTTTGCAGGCCATTCACTGCTGGAGTTCTAGCACGCTCTGCAGCTCATTTTGCAGGCTGATCTTGCTCGTCCTTTGGCAAGGGGAGGAGGAATACCGCAAGTCAAGTGGCCATATTTGGCGCAACAGACTGTGCAGCACGCGATTCGCAATCTTTTGGGATATGCTGCCCGACTGGCCCCACCTGATTTGGGTGTTTGGCTCCCCTCGTCGGTGCGCGAGAAATCCTTCCAAGGGAGATGGCATAGGCCATAGGCGTAGCACATGCTTTGCTCACAGTTTCAGATGATTTCAAATGTGATGACCACAGTCATGGTTTGCCACACTTGTCAAATTCTGTCAGGTATTCTTTCAGCGAGCTATGCTTACAACGTGCGGTAGCATTTCCAGGGGACGCCTCCAAGAAGCACAAACAATTCAGGGCAGTATGAGGCGCCACCATTCAGAGCACTCGAGGCTAACTCTCCCTTTGTTTTCTTGAAACTTGGTTACGGTCTTATCCTCGAGCGCCCTCGAGATTCATGACGTAGACAGGAAAAGGCCCGACGAACAGGGTCTCGTGAGCGAGCATTTGCATTTGAGAGTGGCTGTTGGCTTCCTTTCGCGCAAGCAGCGGAAAATTCGGATTAAAATGTCATCAGCACAGCCTGATGAGTCAAAGTCTGCAGATGCATCTGTTTCATGGCCCCGTGCTGTCCTTCCTGTGCATGTGGGCAGCATCTTCAGCCAGCAACCAAACTTTCACTACGACCTCTAACTCAACTACAATCAAGAATGGTGGTTGCTGTCGAAAGTGTGCCTTGGGCTGTTCCCAAACTGGGTTGCTGTTAAGGAAGTTACTTTCAGTTACCATAGTAAGGAAACCCTAAAATTGATTATATACCCTTATTATGCAACCCAGCAAAGCATCCCTCAGAGCGAGGTGCCCTGGGGGAAGCTTGTACTCCTCGAAGCTTTCTTGATGTGGGAACACCAAACTCATCCTTTGCTACATAAGGGCTTGGCAGACCTGGACCTTGAAGCTGAAGGGTGTAGCACATGCAACATTTCAGCAGGATGTCCTTTTCTGCAAATTTGCAGGGGAGTCGTTGCTTCGTACAGGTAATTCTGTCGGAAGATGCTGATAGTCCGTTCCAGTGTTGAGAATCCTTGCTGCAAAGCTTACCAAACCTGACATCAGCTGATTATGGCTTCTGCCTGGGTGTAGTTCTTGGTGGTTGAATGTACCTTCTGCCGCACAAGCCCTTCCACGCGCTTGCCTCGAAGCTTCGCGTGAAGCAGCCAGGCAATCAGGTTCCTCCAGTCAGGAAGCGACGACAGAAGTCAAAGCGACCAGTTGAGGGTTACAGGTGGACTTCATGTAGATGACAATTGCGAGCTTCGTGAAGTGCAAAGCCCTGTTACTTGTAACGTAAGGCTATTCAGCTTCGTACCGCACGAAGTGAACAGCCACTGTTGATTCTGCAATACATGGACAGGGAGGGCTGCTTCACGTGGCATACTTGTGCCTGAAACTCAGCTTGGGCAATAAAAAGCTCATTACAAATTGTCGGTCAGCACTGGCCCAGCGTTTTCCACCTTGTGGTTCTCGCTGGAAACCTGCTTGGCTTCCTGTCGTTATCATACAAGAACTTCAAGGGACCTTGAATTAGCCAGTTGCTAATTTGAAGCCTTGCATCAGCCAGTCATGCCATGAGGGAATCAGGAACACTCGGGCGCTGAGCATGTCAGGAGCAGAGACTTCATACGAACTTAGCTTCAGACTTAGCTTTCTGTTGTATTGGTGGCCACAAAGTTGCAATGTATCACCCGTACCCCTTCAGCCCTTCCGAGCGCCTGGATCCTGATCCGCTGAATATTCCTGCGCGTGGCATTGGCTTCTGCCTGCTCCTCACACTTCAGGGATGATATCATTGATATCACTGCACCTCAGGACGGCATACACTAAGGTTCTTTTTCTACAAGTCGGTGTATGGTGACTTCCTACATGTCAACCCTAGAATCAGCAACATCTACTTCAAGTAGTTTGTTGTGACCTTCTTCTTGGTCAGGCCTTGACTATGATAATTTTGGAGAGTCTTTCCCTTTCCCATTTCGGAATGAGCCAGAAGAGCTTCTGAGGCAGGCTGATACTTGGAATGCCCAGCCCAATGCCAGTGATGCCCCGCCTTCATCGGCCGTACAGCCGTGAGTGCGTCAAGCTTTGTGATGAGACAGCCAAAAACCGTAAGAAAAAGAAACAAATTTTTGCATTCCTCAGATGACTCTTTCGGTCCGTCCGAATCTGACAGTTTGTTATAAAAGGTGTACAGATGGACCAGTGAGAGTTTTGAAGGAAAGGCGGTGCCAGTCTGATACGGAAGTTGCCTAATGGGATTGGTTGGCTGATTTTCCCTGTGGCCTGAAGCAGCGCTTGAATGCATAAGATGGGGCAGGTCACGTCTTGGGATTTTCAATCGCCTGATGTGGTCCAGGATGCAGTTTTGACATCATGCCCAGTGATGTTAATCCCGAGAAAGCTAGACAGTCATCAGGCATCACGGGAGCGGGACAGGCTGTCTCATAAAGCTTGGCATGCCTTGTGCAAAGCCTGCTGACGTAGAAAAAGGTCCCGTAAAGCCGTTGGGTGGAACGGATGCGGCGGTCGCGATTCAAATTTCTTGCTCAGAGTAATGTCCAAGATACCAAGCCAGAAGATGAGACCGCTATCCTAAGCTGGCTTACCATGTCCATTTACCTCACCGTGATGTATTCTCTAGACTGTTGCACTTGGCAACCTACAGCTCATGGCAAAACCAACCTCTAAAGCCAAAAGAACACATTGGCATCATAAGTGCTTTGGCATCATTCATAATGGTCCGCAGGGAAGTTGGGGCTCCTCGCGCAAAGCACACTCAGACGCCCCCAGGTTTCAAGCTGGTCCCCAGAGTCGAGGGTCAAAAACACAGATTCTCACACCGCACTGATGCCTTTCACCATGATGTGCGACATCCTCCACAACAAACAGGAGAAAATAAAAGGAGCAAGTCTCCAGAACGGAAACTGGGGCAACGACAACTGCGGCACAGCGGGAATAACTGCCTTGAGCCACCCCCTGCGCGCACGAAATCTCATTCGAGAATCCAGCAACAGAGCCTGGGTTTCCAATATGTAGGATGAAGACCCTGCCAGGCCTTTGCCAGGCCTCTCAGCCATCTACATACAGGCTGCACCAAACATGCAGGTGTTGGATGCAGGAAACACTTGGCGCTACCGATCTAGGTTCTGCAAAAACATAAACTTTCACAGTTGTCAAAAATCTCGAGAGGGCATTTGCAAAGAGGACTCCCTGCGGAACCAAAGTATCGCATGTGAAAGTCTTCAGCATGACAGCATGACTGATTGCAGTACAGAAAAAGTGATGTCAAATACCATGCTGGCCTCACCAGCACGCATGGTACTGGGCATGCAACGGCAGTGCCCATGCGGACTTGACGTCCTTGGGGTTCTGGATTGCTTCTTTCAACATCTGCTAGTCCCGCAATGCGCACTTACCGGCTATAGATATTATGCCTGTGACGAAGCCGCTGACCGCCCACCTTTCCATTCGATGTCTCCTCAAGGCTCATAACGTGAGCCAAGCTGGCTTGCAGTTGTTTCCAACATAAAATCATGAAATCCATCATGCTCAGGAAGCTGTTCTGACTTGCTTTGTCTGAAGGCGCATTTGAAGGGACCTTCTCTGGCAAGCTGGTATTCACCACGTTTCGTGCAGACTTTCCCAGTCCGTGTGCTGGATGGCAGCTTAGCCAGGACGCACAGCCAAGATCGTCCTTGCGCGTATGCAGCCCATTCCGAGTTTCAAGCATCAGCTTGTGATGCTACAGCTGCTCTGACAATAACGGCGTGCAACTCCAGAGTGTCAAAAGAAGGTTGAATGCCTTGTTTAAAGAATCGGGAAGGCGATGGCTGACAATGCCAACGTCGGCCCGATTTCGATTGGATCTAGCGACAGAGCGCACGTTGCGTTGCAGGTGTTCCGCGACATTGAGCGCAGCAAGACACTGCCAGCTTCCAAGAGCTATCAGCCAATTTCAGCAAAGCCCAGCTGCGCTCATGATGATGCTATGTGTAGAGAAGGAGCTGCTTTCAAGAGGGCTTTATGTGAAGTCTGTACATCGTACGGCTTGCGACACGAAGCTGCTAGAGCGTAGCTCCCCTCATTGGTTGGTGACGAACAACCAATGCCCTGGACATCCCTTAGCACATCTTAAGGAAGCGACCGCTGGAGGCGGAGATGAGATTGGCTGCGGAGGTCGGGCTGAAACACGATTGCGTGCAAGCTTTGCCTGCTCCTAGCAGTCCAGGCACCAGTTGACGGAGAAGATGCTGCACTTGCGGCACACCGCCCAAGACAGGCCGCAAGAAATCAATCTTGGATGATGCTTCGCAAAAAGCTGAGGAAGGTGTCGGCCAGAAACATCATAAGCCTGGCATAGCCAGATCATCATGCAACTTCGTGAGAAGGGATTCCGGCAGCCACCTATTCAAGATTTTTTCTGTGCCGGCGTAGCACCGGAGCGCACAGGAGGTTGGCGTCTACAGCAGACTTGCTACGGAACCCTTGGAGCAGCAGGAGCTGCAACAGGCGGCAAGTTGGAAGTTCTTATGACAAGAAGCCTTCAGATCCTGACGCAGGGGCCTGCATCCCGAGAAAGTGTCCCAGCGCAGTCAACGAAGACGGGCTTGCCGCAAAGGGAGGCAGACAGAGTGCAAAGCACTGCTGCAGGTGCCCTTGTCCTAAGCAAAGACAAGCCCTATAATATGACCCCAGCATACTATGTAGTAGTTTCCGTTTTCTTTTTCAGTATCCCTATATAACCCAACCTTAACACTGAGTCTCATTTGCACGGAGTTCCGGAGGCTGCAGCGCCTCGCCGTGGATTGCTTGGTGCATGGTTGGTCTTCGCCTTTTTTCGCCCAGTATACAGCACTACAATGGGCAAGAGAGCGCAAGCAAGTCATCAGGCTCCATGGACGGGCATGTTCCAGCCAGATGATGAGGCCGGATTTTCTTTATGCCTGCTTGGGAACTTGGTACAGTCAAGTCATACACATGCGCAGCACCCGTTGATAGCTGCAGGTAGCCAGCAAACAAGAATTCATGAAAGCTCCTTCAGCAAACCCCCTGCTGCCTTGACAGGACATATGTGAGGAGTGCGGCGAGGCCTCCTAGAGTTAGTCCTGCCTGCAAGTAGAGAGGAAGCTCATCAAACTACTTGATCGTGCGTTGCGGTTGGGCCAATGCTTGCAGGACCTTCCTTCCCAATCCGCGCAGCTTTGTACCGCATGCACCTGAGCGGGCTTTTTGAGCATTGACCTGCTGTGGCCCTCTTCAGCTTGTGAAAATTTGCAGCACCCTCCAATCGCTGCCGTGGGCAATGAATGACCTAAGGCCTGCTACAATTATCACAATGCGCCGTTACTATTACCAATATTCTGATTATTACTAGTATTGCAATTGCTATTCATACGATTATTTCTATTATTACTTCCTGCACAGCTGCACTACTCATGAGTACGGTTGCATTCGGGTACAGGCATCAAGCGGGCAGCCTTCAAAAACATGCTTTCAGAGTATCATGGACGCTCGCAACTATTCAGCCACTCCAGCTATATAAGGAATCCCAGAGCAACCTATGTAGAATCCCTAAACTTGCCTGCACGCCCAGGAGCAGACTCCTGTCGGATGCTCAGTGCTTGGGATTTCATGCTCCATCGCAGGAATAGAGAAGTCCAGACAAATTCTCTCTCCTGCAACATGCTTGTTGTCTGTGGAGTTCGCTTTGACCCTACACCCTTGCCGCTGCTGGGAATTGTTCCAGCGCTGTGAAGCGACAGCAGCTGGGCTACAGGACTGCCTGAAGCCTTATCCAAGGATTCCTCCAACTTCCTGAGTTACACTACAGTGACCTAGCCAATCGAACACCTTGATTTCGCGCAAATCTTTCCAGCGATGATCTCGACTCTTTTGCCACGGTTCTTGCAAAGCAATAATGCATTGCAAGCACTGTTAGATACTTTGTGCATTCGGGACAAATTTAAAACCCATCCTACGCCTTGAAGGGCGCTGCAAGAAGGGCAGCATTCAAGATCAACCTCAACGTCGTCGCACTGCGAGGAGCTCACAACCCTAAGCAAGCAGAGCCAGAGCACGTGACCTGGCAATTGCAAAGCCTGCATCCCACACCACCGACCAATAGCTGAACGTATCCTAACCTGAGCCTCCTTGATTGCTCCTGCGATGACTGCCAAAGCAGCGGCCTTACTCGCAGCGGCAGCACGTGGCGACGCGGCGGCCGTACAGCTACAGCTCTCCCAGGCAGGGCGCAGCAAGCACCAACCGCCCACATAAATGCGTCGGAACAGCATTCTCTCACTTTACTTCGGGTTTCCAAATCTCTGAAGAGGAGTTCAATTCTCATAACAAATCATCGAAGTGTCAAAAGCCTTGCACTTGGCATTCTTCTTGCCATTGGTTTGCATAAGAGCCGGGCGACGCTGAGAAGATTCCTATATAACTCCTGTAAGCTCACTGTGTGCACTGAGTTTCCCTTAAATTCAGGGTCGGACAACAGCATTTTCAAGGATGATGTTGGAGTTGAGTCACAGCTACGGGAGCAACATTACATTACATGTAACCCTAAACCCTAAACCCTATATAACCCATTATAGTAGTTTCCATTTTCTTTTCCATTATCCCCCTAGAGTCCTATATATAAACCCTTAACAATCTTCGGCGGAAGGCTTCAGAGCCTTTAGAGTCTTTTTACCTTGTCTCAGTATTCGAGAGCCTTGGGTTAGGGCCGCATCGGAGCCTTCAGGGTAGCCTGTCACAGCCTCTGAGAGATTCGGAAATCCTGGTCATGAAGACTTGCTATTCAACAAGGTTTGGAAATGGAATGATCCAGCATACGGAAGCTATTTGCGGAAGAGCCTGACAAGGCTGAGGCCGCAGGCATTCGCTCGAAGATCATCAATGCCCAGGAGAGGTTTGCAAGGGAAACCTGCGGCATCGAGCAGATTTGGCTAGCTTGGGTTCAGAAGAGTCGGCGGTCGGAGTACCGACGCGTGAGTGCAAGGTATGCCCATGCTTTTTACAGGCAGCAGCACCAACGTCTTAATGCATAATCGGAAAGCCCTCTCATGCTCAGGATATGGACACTGACCTCACAGCACTGGCTTTGGCCGCCCAACGGGGTGCAGTCGATTGCGTGGCAGTGCTACTGTCAGCAGGTGCTGGTTCAGAGCAGTAACAATTGACAATGCACAATCTGTCCGCGCATGGGCAGACACGCACACACAATCTTACACACCATGCGTATGTCCAATGTCAGGTGCTGACGCAGACTTGGCCTCCGAGGCATCTCGCGCTTCGAGAGTATGATTTAAATATTGGGGGTTATCGGGGCTATATAGGGATAATGGAAAAGAAAATGGAAACTACTATAATATTGGGGGTTATAGGGGTTGTATAGGGATAATGGAAAAGGAAATGGAAACTATTATAATATTGG
>CAJNIZ010004573.1:11135-21170 GCA_905231905.1 Symbiodinium pilosum | reverse complement strand
AAGAAGCAGTAGTAGCAGTAGCAGTAGCAGTAGCAGTAGCAGTAGCAGTAGTAGTAGTAGTAGTAGTAGTGGTAGTAGTAGTAGTAGGAAGAGGAGGAGGAGCATTAGCAGCAGCTGAAGCAGCAGTAGTAGCAGCAGCAGGAGCAGGAGTAGGAGCAGGAGTAGGAGTAGGACTAGAGTAGGAGTAGGGGTAGTAGTATTAGTAGCAGCAGCAGAAGACGCAGTAGCTTGTCATCGTCAACGTTGTCGTCGTCATAGCAGCAGCAGCAGCAGCAGCAGCAGCAGCAGCAGCAGCAGCAGCAGAAGCGTCAGAAGCGTCATTAGTTGAAGTGAAGGGCTCTGAAAATGGGCAGGCCCTAGGAACCCCAAGCGATGTATAAGGATTTTAACGGGACTATGCGGGTCTTCATTTGGGATTCCATAGGGATGCTGATCTTCACTTCACTGACCGTAGCTCGTCTCTACAAGTGCGGACCAGGTAATTCGGTTGTGGCCTTTATTGCGTGGCTTCAGGGCTGTATAGGCTTCTAGTTTAATATTAGGCTGAGTTAACTTCTGCTATCGCCGGTGCCAGTGAAATCTCCCTTGAGTTAGGCGGAGGTCTTGCAAGCCCTGTGAGCTGAGTGGATGTGCCGTCAAGCTCTGAGGAAGGAAGCAGGGCAAGTGTGTTTTTTGACCGTCCTTCCTTCCAAACTGCCATCCTTCCTGCCATCCTTCCATCTTGCCATCCTTGTGTCCTTCCGTCCTTCCTTCCTTGAAGCCTTCCTCCCTCCTCTCGTCTCCCTCCTCCTGGTGCTACTGAGTATTCTCAAAACCAGCACGCTCAGTATGTTGCTGATTGGTGTTTGTTGCCATCAGTGTCATCATGCTGCAGCTGGAGGTTTGCGCCCGACATTCCGGCCCCAGAAGATGTGGCGGCGGTGCCGCCTGATGCACAGGCATCCGGGCGTAGGAGTTCAAGGCTTACTGGGCAATTTAAATTGGGAAGAGTACCGAAATGGCCTTAAATTGGGAATTGAAGTTATTCTAGATTACCCTGGGCTTAGAGATTGCGAGTTTAGGTTTGGGGATTAGCGAGAGTAGGGGTTGCTGGAATTGGAGGGTCCGCGGTGTGTGCACGATTCTCCGAACCACCACTGGGGCTGCACCAATCTTCGTATGAGTTCTATAGTCTAAACTCCTTACAAGGGGTTATATATATAGGGGATTATATAGGGGACTACTATAGGGTTTATGAGGTGGGATACTAGGAGTTTAGACTATGGCTCATATGAATCTAACAAGTCGAAGGTGCCCCATAGGCTGGTGCAGTGAGAGCCATGAATCCTGAAGGGTTTAGGGTTTAGGGTAGCCTCTTTTGACAGTCGGCTTTCCCAAAGAGTCCTGTTTAACAATATCGTGAATCAAGCCCGAACCACAAAGAATTTCTTACCACAAAAACCATATACTTTGTACTTTATGTAGTAATGTTGAACCCTTTGGGTTAGCTACTTACGTAGTGCCGCTGCGTTGCAGCCACGCGTTCCCAGGCGCGCGGCATGAGCTTCCAAAAATCCCTTTATATATATATATGTATATATGTATATATAGGGATAATGGAGAAGGAAATGGGAACTGCTCTAAATGGGCTTAGCCACCCAGTCGCTATCTTGACCCCGAGAAACCCCAACAGGCTTTCAAGGCAGCATCTAAGAGGTCCATCTTTCTGACCAAAGTGATGGTGTTTTGGGTTTAAGGTTTCATTGTTTGATGCTGCTGAGAGCGGAACACCTGGACCACCTGAAGTAGTTTGGGGACCCTGGACAAGCAAGGTCTCCGCCATCAACAGTAAGGCGCACCGTCAAACCGTTTTTCCTTTCGTAACCTTGGAATCCCTTCCCCTGATCCGCCTCCCACTCCCCACTGTTAGATATTCCTTGTAAAAGACTTATCGGGGACATCTTTGGTTTTCGGAGGGTGGAGAGGGGGGAGGGTGGGGGGCTTGACATTAATTAGGGGGAAGGGAGTATGTCGCTGGGGTCTCTAAAGCTAGATATCACAGGTCACCGCCAGTGGCCTCGCGTACAAGCTGCTCAGCTATGGACTCGTCCGTACTCAGACCCCCGCGCTGTACCCTTTTGTAGGGTCATAAGAGTTGCCAGTCATAGCTCGGTACCCCAAAACGTGGCCTGGAAAGGGTTTGGAAGATCGTAAAAAAAATTGGCTTGTGCTTCAGAAGGGTCTGGATGCGATTCGTGGCTTTTTGTCCGCATTAGGGCCCCTGAACAAATACGCTATAGTACGCTGCTTTGGCTTTTGGCTGCCGCGCTGTGAGAGAAGTCTTCTTCAAACCCTAAGCCCTAAACCCTAAACCTTATGGTTTAGGGTAGTGTCTAGTCATGGCTGTCCTCCTGAGATGTACCAGCTTTGTATCATGTTGCTGCCCAGCGTTTCTTTGACAACCACTCTATCTTCAAGTTGGGGTTATACATAGGGATGTTTAGGGTTTAGGTTTTAGGGTTTAGGGTTTGAGGGGTTTAGGGGTTTAGGGTATTCTGCAATGCGCTGCAGATCCCCAAACTCTGCGGCTTCTAAGCACGATGCCTAGACCCACTGAAGATGTTCCAGTTCCTGGGCGCTTCTTTGCGGTCCTTCGGGCAAGAAGGAAACAATGTCCAGGGGAAGTATGCCAAATGCTGAAAGACACCCAACCCTGAACCACTTAACCCCCTTGGACGCCACACCTTAAAACCTACAGCCCGAACCCTCAACCCTGATTTTAAAGCCACCCCCAAACCATAAAATCCAAAATCCGACCCCCAAACTAAATCCTGGAGCCTACACCCTAAGCCCTAAACCCCAAATCCAAGGGTCTTGGAGCTCCCGGCCTGCGAGACTGAGGAGGGGGCAAGAATTCATGTTCAGTGTTAATGGGTTGAAAGAGTTTAGGGTGTAGGGGTAAAGGTTTAGGGCGCAGGGCTTAGGTTCGGGGTTTAGGGTTTAGGGTTAAGTTGAGGGTTCGGGGTTAAGGCTCACTTTATAGAGGTTCATACAGGGATAAGGTAGGGGCATGTAGGGCTTAGGAACTAAGCTTGAGTAGTTACCGAAAATTGAGAAGAACCTGGAAAGGAACATGGACACTGATTTTACATAGTGGCGTATGGTTTAGTTAATACCACGGTTCAGGGCGGCAGGATCTATCACACGAAGGGTCTTCCAGTTAGAGGCCAAGATACCAGGCTCTTGAAACATGGCGACTCTGACAAAGGAGCCTCGATCATTACCATCTTGAGAAACTCTAGTTTTCTCCAACATTAAGACTTGCCCCCGTCGCTTTGTAATAAGTTCATTTTGGTAACCCAACCACACCCAAATTTGAACCGATACCTATCATATGACACAATTGGGGTCCAAATTTGAGGGTTGGGCTCACCATTTTCTAGTCTCGAACTTGTAGGTAGAGTTGATCGTGTCTTTCGGGGTAGGAGTTTTAATGGTGGTGTTAATTCCCGAATGGAGTAGGACTACACTCTCCTTCTGGAGTTTTTGTACGAAGAACATGATCCGATTCGGATGAGCCAAAACAACACGCATCATTTGGTGCCAGGGTGTTACTTGTTAGGATCTCTGGGCCTTGAGTTCAGACTCGTGATGTTAGTGGTGATCTGGTGATGGGCGGCGTGTGTCTAGGACGTAGGGTTTGAGGGCTGTGAGGTCTCAGGACGAATATTTTCACTGGGTGGTCTGCTCTCCTCCCATGGCCCTCAACCTGAAACCTGTGGTCTTCCAGATTTTTTGTACCTTGCGTGGTCATAGCTTGTTTTTGGATCGGCCGGTTGCCTACTGTGTGCTTTCATGACATGTTCTCAGCCTAATCCTTCAACCCCGGTTCTGGAGTTCCAATGAGGCCAGAGTTTCTTGTGCCCACCGCAATCATGCACACAAAGCGGAAGGTTGCAAACAATGAAGCACCTGGCAAGTGTGACAGAAACAGGTATGAAGACTGAATCAGAGCCTCAAGAAGGGCAGGAATGAAAAGTTACATGCATTCCAGCTCAAAACAGTTGCAACATGCCAGTGGCGCTTTTGAAAGGCTGGCTCAGCTTTGTGGCTCCATTTTTTGGAGAATGAGCAGAGATCAAACGAGCTTGAGCTTCTTCACGGCTAGGTTGTCTGACACCGACGGTGAGTGAAAGGGGAGGTTTCTGGGTTGCTGTTAAGGAACTTAAATTAAGTTACCCTAATTGGTATATATAGTAAATAATAGGGTTTCCCCAATGTAGTAACTTAATTTAAGTTCCTTAACAGCAACCCAGGTTTGCAAGCCGCTTCCCCTTCCCGACAGGTCCGTAGGGAGCGCAAAGCCTCTTCTCAAAACCAGTCCTACAAGTTTTCCCCTAAGGGTCCATGTAGATATGTAGTTTATGCGCAGAAAGGAACGCTGTGGGGCCCCAAAGTAGTTGTATGGGAACCCCTTTAGACTCTAAGTATGTACTATATACCTCATATGCCTACATGGACCCTCTGGGTTCAAGCATTCAGACAAAGCCGACAACCCTTGCACGTCCTCAGGCGGAGTGTGCTGAAAGAAGGCCTCAAAAGTTCGACAAGGTGCCTGGCTTTAAGGGTTTATCTGGACCCCGGATGACCATAAATATGGCTTCTATACTCATTAGTGTATCCTACCGGGGTTTCTACGGAATAAGGCAATAGAATTCCTATATAATCCCGACACAACATAATATTGCTTTATTTGCTACTGAGAACCGGTAAGGTAGTTTGGGATAAAGGGCCATTATTGTGCGTGTCTGGGAGGTTGGGGACGGCTCAGGTAGGACAATATCCAGAGTACAAATGGATCATGAGGGTCCTATGAAGATTCTCTGGGGAACTCCCCACATGCATCCTCGTCTAGGCTTCGGTGATTGAGGAGTAGTTAATGCCTGGTTCTTAAAGAAATTGATGGCCAAAGGGCAAGGGGCACGTTGACCGCAGAGTGTGCAAGGGTGCGTCAGCCAGCCTTGGGCAGTTAATCCGGCATGTTGGCCGCTTCCGGTTCAGTTCAAGAACCCTGAAGCAGCTAACCCTATAGTCCCCCTTAGGTAGATAGAATATGGCGTATATGGGGATCTTATTATACCCTAAACCCCAAATAATAGTTTCCATTTTTGCCATTATCCCGATATAACACCCTAAACCCTAAACCCTAAACCCAGCTTCAAAGCCTACACGCTTGTTAGCCAGGTGACTGTCGACTATACCGGCTGGACACGTGACGGCAAGATGCTCCTCGCATGGCAGAGCCTTCTAGCGTCCATGAGGGGCCCCTGAATTCCGCTAGCAACCTTCATGAAGCTCGCTCGAAGTCAGTTATGCTGCTAAAGCGTAGTTTTCATAAATAGGGGACCCGAATATATAGACCCCAAATTGCTACTTCGGGGACTCCCCACAAAGTACCCCTAAGTTTGGGAAACCTCCAAATGTCATTCATGTTTCTGAGTGCCTTGCACTCGGCTGCCTAGTGGCATACTTCAGGGTTCAGGGTTTAGGATTTGGGGTTTAGGATTCAGTATTTCGGGTGTAGGGTTTAGGGTTTAGGATTTAGGACTTTGGATTTAGGATTTAGGGTTTAGGGTTTTGTGAGGCGCCGGAATGCTCTGCTACAGTAGGACTAGAGCTCTAGCGACCATTATATTTATATGAGCCATGGTCTAAGTCTAAACTCCTACTATCCTCCTGAAAAACACCTATAATATAGTAGTCCCCTTTATAATCGCTTATATAAGCCCCTTCAAGGAGCTAAGATTATCTTATTCACATTTTCGCAGACAGCTTGTGCATAGCATTATGAATGGACTTCAGATGCTTGGGCTCTCGGGGATGAGGTGTCGCAGTCTATCTGAAGACTTCCCCTAAGGGTCCAAGGACCCAAGGGCCCAAATACTACAATATGAATGGTATATGGGCCCCAAAACCCTATTATTTGGGTCCTTCGAACCTTAGGGTTCTGCGCTTCAGGAGCCTGTTTGCATAGTTTGGTGATGGCCATTCATGAAGCCGAATGCCCAAACCCGAAACACCACACCTCAAACTCTAAACTCTAAACTTTGAACCCGAAGCTCTAAACCCTTGGCATGCCTACGTCAGGGGCGAAAATACTTTCCAATACCGAGGTTCTAGATTCCTTTCATAAATATGGAATAGGGTACCTCAAACAGGTAATCATTCAGCCCCCATGCTACTTGTTCGATGGCCTGAGGTTCGATTCCAGCATTAAGCGCGGGCAGCGTGCTTCTTTTGGCGTCAGCCAAGTGATCAAGGGGTGGACGGAAGGACGGAGAACTCAATTCGGTGCCCTAAACCCTCCCTAAACCCTGTCAACCCTATAACGCTAAACCCTATAACCCTCAAAACCCCAAAATTCTGGGGATGGTGGGTTGAGGAGCTGAATTCAAGTTGCGATCACAGGGGAACCATATTAAGCACCATGTATTCCTTTTGAGATAACTTAATTTAAGTTCCTTAATAGCAACCCCGTTGAGGGTCTAGTGTTTCAGGGTTCCGGGTTGTGAGTATGTGTAGATGAGGATTCTGCTGCTCTGCAACTAGGACCCCTTTTTTTTGAAACAGCAAATCCTTATGAGGCTCCATGGAGAGCTCAAGCAGGCGCATGGTTGGATTCTTATTATATATTCTTGCTAGCTCCTTGTCTACTGGAAGACTCTCATTCGAGAATTTGCGATCTATGCTGTTCAATTGTTTTGTCTCCAGTAAATACAGCCAAGGAGGGTTTAGGGTTTTGTGAAACCTAAGCCCTGAACCGCGATTTATGGCAGTTCCTTTGCGGTGGACCTTTTACGCTCTGGCACCCCATCTCGCCGCCTTCAACAATGACAGCAACCTTTATTAGAGCTCTTTTTGGGTTGCATACTAGTTTCGGGGATGGGTATGCTCTGCTTGAGCTTGAGGGACATCTTCACAGGTATCCTATTCGCTGAACGGAAAAGCCTACACATGAGTTTGTTGTTGATAGAATCAGCACATTTTTGGGTGGGTCCCTGTAATGAGGGTTATAGTGTTCAGGACCGGATAAAAGGGCACTCCCCACTTTTGGTTTAGAGTTTGGGGTTTGGAGAGAATCACCCATCTAGCATTCCCAGGATCCTCGCTGGTTTTGACTGTGGTCTGTGTTTGTACGCGTCTCTATCGTCTATAGGGGGATTGTCCTAAATTACTGTCAATACGGGGTCCTATATTTGGGTTCCAATTATAATACGGGGCCGTATATAGATTTCCCCCATTTTGGGAACAGTAATTTAGGGAAACTTCCATAGAGGTTTTGGGGTTTAGGGTTTAAGGGGTCTTGAAAAATGCTGGAAGAGCAGGATTGCAGCTTATGGCGCCCGGGGAGAAGCGCCGCTTCTGGATTCCGGTACGCCTGCTCAGGAGGTGCTTTTCTAGGGGTCGCAAAGGTGACAGTTACTTACTGGCCGTTAGTAGGGAATAGGGTTTAGGGTTTAGGGTTTAGGGTTTAGAGTTTAGGGTTTAGGGTTTAGGGTTTAGGGTTTGCATCCCCATATAATTCCCATGTCACATATTCCGTTGTTTCTCAGTAACCCCCCAGTAAGATTCTTACATTATTTGGTATTTACGGGGGACCCCGATTCTTGGGAATGCGCTTAGAATTGGGGTTTCCTAAAATCAGAAGGATTTTTTTGGAGTATGTTTGGGATTTATATTGGGGTCCTGTACTTAGGGAAACTACAACTTGTTGATCAAGCCTTGTGGGAAGGATTGCCTTTTTCCAAGTGCCCCAAGAAGTCTTTGCAAGCTGGAGATGGGTTGGATAGTCTAAACCTTATAATCCCTAAACCCTGAACCCTAAACCCAAATTTCCAAGCCTTAATTCCTAAACCCTAATCCCTAAGCCCGTAACCCTGAACCCTGAACCCTAAACCCATTCACGACTCTCAATTAGGCTCCCGCATGCAGATGCCCTGCAACCTGAACCCAGATGAATGTAAGATGGGAACCATAGGTACATAAGGTACATAGGGTGCATGTGAGCTATAGTCTAAACTCCTTACAGGGGGTATGCATATACATATATACAACGGATTTTAGAAGGGGACTATTTTGGGGGTTCTTAAGGTGGATACTACGAGTTTAGACGAAAAGTAGCTCACATAGGGTACATGTAGGGTTTCGGGTCGAGGGTACAAGGTATAAGGACCCCGGGATTAAGGGCCCATAGGCCCACACTAGGGTCCATACTGTTGATACTAAAGATCCTGCATGACCTTAAGATACTATAGTACCATTATTCCCATTGCATAAGGTAGATAGGGTCATGCAGGATTTGTAGTATCCACCGTAGTTCCAAGCTTAAGCTCAAAGGAGGCGGTTCTTCTGCGGAGTCTAAACCCTAAACCCCAACGTTTCAGGTAAAGTTTACGGTTTCAGCTTGGTGCTTGTTGGTGTAGACCACCAAGATCTACAGACATGCAATCCCAACAACGACTGGAATCCCAAACCTGCAATGAATCCTAGGGTGGGTATGAAAAATCCTGCATGACCCTAAGCACCCTAATCCTTGGGAATTGTGGTACTATAGTAGAAAATGATGATGCAGGATTCGTTGTATCATAAGTAGGATGCCAATCCCAAATCGCCATTCAGAAGCCTCAAACCTCAATTCCTCGACTTTAGGGTTTGGGGTTTGGGGTTTAGGGTTTAGGGTTTAGGGTGTAGGGTTTAGGGTTGATAAAGGGCATATGGTTTAGATTAGAGCAAGCTCCCTCTGCTTTAAGCTGATGAATCTCTAACCTTAACCCTCACCTCTAACCCCCAACGCTGCCAGCTTCCCAAATGCTAAGCCCCCCAAACCAAGAAAGCCCCAAATGTCCCCGAACTCCAACTCCGCAACGCCCACAACCCTTAGATCCTAATACGAAGCACGAAACCCCATAGTCCCCAAAAAATCCTTGTGCAGCCCTTACATGAGCCCATACTCGCCTTAGTTTAAGGGACCGCGCCTTTCCCTAAGCCACTTCGCCCCCGCCTTGAGGACAATACAGAATGTAGTAGTTTCCATCTTCACTCCCATGTCTCATGTATCCCTACAAATTCCTATATATCCCCATATAGCCACTTTATAGGGGCCCTAAACCCTAAACCCTATGAATCCTAAACCCACAAACAAACGTTCATTGAGAGAGCGGATTCGTTCAGCCTAGGCAGCCTTAGCCTACGGCGAGAACCCACGGGGTGGCGCGCCGGGCGGACCTCTGGTGTTTGACGCCCTGGGGCTCAGTTAAGGTTCTTAGAGTTTAGGTTTTAAGGTCAGGGTTTAGGATTTAAGGTTTGGAGTTTTAGGTTTAAGGTTTAGGGCTCAGGACTTAGGGCTTAGGGTTGGGTTTGGGTTCGGGTTTGGGTTTGAAGGTAGGGTTTAGGGTTTGGGGTTGAGGGGGTTTGGAAGGCTTCACCTTACTGGATGGAGGAAACTCTGCACCACTCTATACACCTAATGATTACCCCTAAGGGTCCTTGGACCCTTAAGGTAATGGTTATTCTAGGAGATACTGTATCGCTTCGGGAGCTTTTGGGGCTTTTTGGGGGATGCCCTCAACTCTAAATCCCAAACCCTGAGGTTTAGGTTTAGCGGCTTAGGGGAAAGGCATATGGGGAGATGTCAAAATTATGGCCCCTTTTTGGATCCCTATTCTCATACGGCACCTAATATTTAGGGTACCCAAGAAAGGGACCATAATTTCGACAACCACCTATATGGGTTTAGGGGATGGAGGTGTGGGGGCTTGGGGTTGTCAGTAAAGTTTCTGGGTGTACGGGGTGTAAGGCACAGGAGTGGTCTGAGTTCGAGGTTCAGGGTTTGGGGCTTTGGGTGGGAAAGATGAGAGGGGCCGTCAGGGTTTGATAAGAAGCCTTTGCTTGTGTCAAGCGCTTTGCAGTCCGTCTAGTCCTTCATGACTACACACTATTATTACTAGTATTCGTATTATTATTACCACTATACTCTTATTACTACTATTGTTATTA
>CAJNIZ010004572.1:0-12645 GCA_905231905.1 Symbiodinium pilosum | reverse complement strand
CTGGAGGGGTGAGATCAGGTGTTGTTTGTGGCTGGGTGGCAGGGGTGGAGGGGCTGGAGGGTGGAAGTGGACGTGTGGAAAGCGTACCGAACCGGACCGCACCGAACATTAGGATACCGAAGCAAACCGAAGCAAACCCAAACCGAGCCGGACCGAACCGCAACACCCATGATAATCCCCTATGTAACCCCCTTAGACTATAGCTCATGTGAACAACAACCCAGGAACTGCGTGGCTGCATATGCCACGCCCTCCAGGCCACTACACAGCTTCCGGCCGCTGGCAACTACCTTAGCCGAGCTTGGGGGCTCATTTGGCGCAATTTTTTTTTTTGCGAATGTGGAGGAGAATGTTTAATAAACTCTTAGCAGATGTATAAATAAATATATATATATATGCACATATGTAAGGGCTCTTGTGGGCTCCTATGCCCAGGACTTTGCCTGAAAAGGGAGCGTGTGAGAACTAAAACCTGGGCACATGTTCATACGAGGATTGCGGGATGACGGTGTTTACCCTAGGGATCCTTGTAGACAAGTCATACCTACATTGAGCCCCAAAGTCTACAAATGTAACCTACACAAGGCCCTAAACCCTAAACCCTATCCTACCTACATTGGGCTATTTGGATCTTTGGGGTTATGCAAAATCACCAAATCCACCCGGTCACCGCTGCCGTCACCGCCGGGTTGAGGTGTGCGCCGGAAATATCTCCGAGGCAGTAAATCATGCCTGGGTTAATACTTTGCTGGCTTAAGAGTTAGGACTTAGGGCTGATGGTTCAGAGTGTAGGGCTTTAAGTTTAGGGCTTCGGGTTCAGGATTTAGGGTTCAAGGTCTGGAGTTCAGGGATCAGGGTTTCAGGAGCGGAGTGGATTCGAACATGGAAGCTGCTGTGGAGGTTAGGGTTGCAGGGAAGGAAAGGAAAATGAAAACTACTGCATTCTTGGGATGTCTGGGGCATTCTACTTGCCGGGGGTTAGTAGGGAACAAGGGAATACATTATATAGAGGTTATCTAGGGATTGTGTTCTCTTATTCCCCACTAACCACCAGTAAGTCTACAGAGGCTACTAACGGGATCCGCTCCTCTGTTCCCTACGAACAGCAATCAAGTTTGATGCTTTGCCAAATTATGCGCAAGTAGAACCTCTGAAACAAATACTGAACATGTATGATTTGTTCAGGAATACTTCGGTGTTCATGATGAAGTCCTTCTGCTAAGGGACACCGTGCAAAAGCTTACTCCAGCTCTTACTTACTGCTTCTGCTCTGTTGTACTAGTTGTACTTAGCACGATTTACTTTTCCTTTTCGGCTCTCGGATGAAGAACAGGGGGACAGGGCTCGGAAAGCGTTCTTTGAGGGTGGAGGGGGAGCAGGGGGGGGGGTCCTCACTTATCAAGAGTGGGTATTGCTTATTCAGGGTTTAAGCCTCACCCTGAACCCTTAACCACAAGGCTGGATGCACATGAGTGCCGCGGCCGCAGACCAGGCCGTGGCCGGCGAATCATTGACCTCGGGCCGGGTGAATAGTTACCGTTCCCATTTCAAGGTTGATTTCTCAGTTTAGGGTTTAGGGCTTATGTAGGATTTACGGAATAGATTTTGGGTTCCATCTTAGGATTTCGGGTTGAAGGTTTAGGGTAGTTTAGGGCTTTGTAAGAGAGAGAGAGAGAGAGAGAGAGAGCGAGAGAGCGAGAGAGCGAGAGAGAGAGAGAGATATCTATAGAAATGGGTGGTGAGGGTTAGAGAGTTTACTGAAAGATGAGCAGTTTTTTGTTGGAAGCCCGGACCAAGGCAGCTTAAATTCTTGTTACAAGAATCTATTGAAGGAGGATACAATCTTACTCCAAATTGGGGGCCAACCCTAAACCCTATACCCTAAACCCTTAAACCCTAAACCCCTAAACCCTACACCCCAAACCCCAAGGGACTAGACCTTATGCCAGGTGACGAGGTTCAGGCCCACAGTGAGCACCAACATGAAGACACCCACAAACTCAGCAAGCAACTTCCTGGCTGGCTTGGATTGAAGGTTCAGGGTTTAAGGTTTAGCAGAGAATAACGGAGTGGAATATAAGGAGTGGATATAGGGACTACTATGAGTCTAAGGATCCATTCCTCTCAAAACCCTAGACCCTTAAAGCCTAAAACCCTAAACACCAGGCAGGCTTCACAAAGATGGAGGGCTGGTAGCTCTCCAGGGCCTCACCCTCCAGGGATTGCTCCGGCCGAAGCATGCGGAAGAGTGCTGCAGCCAGACCTCCTCCTAACAGCTCAAAGAGAGCCCACAGGAAGCCAAAGCCAACACCCACGCTGTAGCTGGAAATATCGAGGCCGATGGCTACAGCCTATGCAAAGGAATGGTTCAGGGTTTAGGGTTTAGGGGTTTTGCATTTCAGGATTTGGGGGATTTGGAGCTAAGCTTTCGGGGTTGATATAGGGTTTTTTGTTTTGCGTTTATGGTAATTACATGCAAGTGTGATCTTCAAAGAACCCCACCACGTTCTGTGAACCGTGGCATACACAACGGCTCTCTGCGATAAGGGCTCATGCTTCATGTCAACTATAGTCTAAACTCCTAGCATCCCCTTCCATAGCCCGTATTATTCTCCCCTATATAATCCCCTATATAACCCCCTTTAACCAAGTTTAGGCTATAGCTCATGTGTCTCAGAAAGGCTTCCCAAGGCAGCCCCAGGCGGCTGGGTTGAAGGCAGCTCCAGAGACGCCGCCCACCGCGTAGCCGCCAGCGATGATGGTCCAGGCAATGGCAAGGGCATAGAAATTGTTCCCGTCCTTTTTGCTGGGTTGCTGTTAAGGAACTTAAGTTAAGTTCCCATAATGGCTATATCTAGTAATTAATAGGGTTCCCCAATATAGTAATTGAAATTAAGTTCCTTAACAACAACCCAGAGGTTTGAAGGAGGCCTTCCACCTCTCGAATCAGGACGGGGGCGCCGCCCTAACCCCTGAATGCAATGGGGGGTCTCCTAAATCCCCTTAACAAGGAGCTACTTCGAACTAGAGAATTTCTTAGCCTAAACCCTAGAAACCCCAAACTCTAAAACCTAAGCGCAGCTGGCATCCTTGGGTGAGTTGTTGCGCTTGGAGGCGGCCACACTCAGGACGGTGAAGGCCAGCATAAAGGTGTAGATCAACTCAGCCATGAGGGCCTGGGTTTTATTCAGTCTCTAAGCCTTAGGGTTTAGTAGCTTTTGCTATATAAGAGTTTCTACAAAATGGGTTCCGGGACCCTAAAAGCATGCAGTGATGTAGAGGGTTCCCCGTAAGGATTATGTATGTTCAATTTTGAGAAACACCCATAAAATCCCTACACAAATCCCATCAAGAAACTCTAAACCCTAAAACCCTAAACCCTAGACCTATGCCCAGGGACATGGGAGGTCTGGTAAGGCTCCTTTGGCTCGATGTTTGCCACGCTGGAGTGCAAGCTGCACCCGGCGAAGCCCGCTGCAATGCCGCCCGCAATCCTTACTACTTAGCGGTGATTCTTGGGGTTTAGGGTTTAGGGTTTGGGGCTTTACTGTTCACAAGGCTTGCTGGTGGTTATTAGGGAATAAGGGAATATATTAGATAAGGCAACAGGAAGTCTAACTAGCTCTGAGCCTACCCCTGCTTACCATGATCTGGACGGTTGTTGTCAAAAACCATGCATCACCACGTATATGATGACTTTGGGAAGTGTGGTACTGTAGTCCATTAAGGTCATGCAGGATCTGCAATACTAACGGGAAGAGGAAAGCACCCTTTTCCAGTTCCATAGGGGCACCCCATAGCTCTGAATCCATAACCTTACATCTCACTCTCCACACAAACATGGAAACTCCATGTACTGTTTGAAGAGGATAAAAACTCTTTTTATGCCCTAAAGCCCAAAAACTCCAAACCCTCAACCCTAAACTAAACGTTCTGGGTTCTATGTGACCTTTGGGGAGTGAAAAGGATGAGAAGGATCCATGGGGGGTCCCATATACGGAGACCCTATGGGACCTTAGGGAGCCTTTGGCCCTATAAGGAGGCCTTAGGAACCCCTTACTTGTGGGCTCCGCTTATAACGGTTTAGGGCTTAGGGTTTAAGGCTTAGGGTTTAGGGTTTATAGTGCTTAGGGTTTAGTGTGTAGGGTTCCCCCCCTTACGCCCCCCTCAGGATCCGTTAAACAGTTTGACCCAGAATCTGCGAGAACCAGTATCCCAAGAACCTGCCGGACCAGTCCTGGGCTGAGTTTAGGTTTTATTTATAGGGTTTGTATAGCTTATGGTGTTGGGCATATAGGGTTTGTGAGGTGTGTGTTGGGTTTATAGGGTTTCTAAGGCTTGTAGCGTTTGTACATGTGTTTAAGGCTTTGGGGTTTACGGGGCTTGTGGGGTTCAGCATTTGTAGACTCGTTTTACAGGCTAGACAATACAGTACAGAGGGTTTCGGATATATACCCTAAACGTATACCCTAAACCGAATACATAGGATTTGTAGTTCCTATTGGGCTTATGGGCCGTAGGTCAGACAGCGTTTCTTGGCTTTAGGGCTTGCAGGATTCATTAGGTTAAGCCCCAAGGGGGTTGTAGGGTCTAGGGCTTGGGGGAAGGCCTACTTGAAGAGGGCTGTCTCAAATTGTGAATGGTATGTGCGGGCTTTGGCCAACTCTTAAGCTGAAGCAAGAGGTTTGTGGTGTAGGGCTTGGGGGTTAGCGTTTGGGTTTGAGGGTTTGCAGAGGCATTATTTGATGTAAGGACTCTTATTGCGTTTCTCCCATTTTCAGGATTTTGATTCCTAGGATTTTTGGGGTTCTGGTACACAGAAACAACCAAAAATCCAATTCCAAACATCCCAACTCTAAGGCCCGAGTCGTTGTTAACGAGAGTGACAGCGAAGGTCACCGCCGGGTTCAGGTGGCCGCCAGACACACCACCTCACGGGCACTTCAGGGCGTGGCACTAGGCAGCTGGGCTGGGACATGTGACGCGCAGGGCTTTGCTCAACAAATTAACTCTTGTCTACACGTAAATCCAGGTTGCTCAAGCCGTGCTCCTCGGAGGCCCTGCAGTGGCGAATGTCCCTGAATCTCAACGCTCAGGTTCAAGCCCAAACCTGTGGATTCGCACCAAATCCCTCAATCCCAATCCCACCTGTGGCATAGATCATGACCATCAGCGAGCAGGCAATGGATGTTGGCGACCAGTTAGCATCGCCGGCAAGGACGTTGCAAACCACAGTGAAGACCTCGGCGGGAGTTCAGTGGTAGGTCCGGAGGCTCTGTGCCAGCTTCTGCCCAACAAGTTTCCGGTCTACAATATGGGATTGCAACATGTATTGCGGATAGCAGTGCATTTTTCACATGTGGGCTGTTCTTTACAAAGAAAGAAAGCATGGAACCAAGCAATAATAACGTCGATACTCATACTTACAGTGAATAAGAATACTCCTAAACTGTCCAGCTACCTATCTAGCAAAGGGGAATTGTTTCATATTCCTTTCCGGGAAATGGGTCTTTCGCGTACTTTCGCGAACACCATTAACGTATCACTTTGCTGCGTGATCATGTTCTGTCAACCAAAAACATACCCACGTGTCCTGAGAGGGATAAGTTGGACCACAGCTAACCCTTTCGCGAATCCTTTCGCGCTCCTTTCACGTGCACCATTTGCATTTTCAACAACCCATGAATTGCCGCGCATATAATGTTTTTGAACGACCCCGACATAGGCCCCGGAATACCGACGCTTGGGCCCTACGTATATCCTGAAGAGGTAGCTTGACTTCTAAATCTGCCTGAAGACCAGGACGAAAGTACCCAGGAACTCGGCAGCGAAGGCTGAAATCCACATTCCCGCCCTCCCCAGCTCCTTGCTGGGAATTCAGGGTTCAGGGTTTAGGGTTTAGGGTTCCGGTTTCAAAGTACCGGACTTGGGGATTTTGGGGTTCAGGGTTGCGGACTAGGGCTCGGGTTTTAGGAGATAGGGCTTCGCAATAGGATGGGTATGTACGACTGAGATAACTAGGCAAGATCGGCTTATATTTGCCGTGGAGTTTTGGTGAAGACTGCTCAAGTTCAAATGTTTACAAAAAGCAAATCATTAGATAAGGCCTTATAGGGCCTTATAGGGCCATATGTATTACCACCAGGCATATCATGGGGTAGAATGTCCAGGTCAATGTATAGTTCTGGCTCTACACTTTTCCGGTTCCTCTCCTTGGCGTGAGGGAAGTGGTATGACTGTGCACGGATGCAGCATGGGAGTAGTACTGTAGCCCCAAGCCGTTGGCTAAGCCCTACACCCCAAATCCTAGTCTAAAGGTCCAAGTCTTCAATCATACCACTTTGAGGGTCATCGGGACTTAGTAAATAGGTCAACAATGGGGATATTGTTCTATGGCTTACATAGGGGTTATTAGCCTACTTACTAAATCTCCCTGACCTCCCAAGGAAGTGGAGCTTATGAGAATGATCATCTTCGGCACACTTTGGATACATGAGATTTCCAAAGGATGATCGGCTGGGCTGTAAACTCTAAGCCCGAGATACGCCATGAGAGGACCTAGCATCTCCTGCTAGAACCAAGCTAACCCTCAGGTTCCTTGGAACCCCCCCCCCTGGGTTTAGGGTCTAGGGAACCCCCAACCAATCCTTTAAAAAGGGGGTTCGCCTCGAACATGTTCCTGCTGATTAGCCCCGCAAATCATAACTCCGCGAGCTGAGCCCTATAAGCCCAAGAGCCCAAAGCCGCACACACTGAATCCTCCCCAAACCCTAAACCCTAAACCCACCAAACCCCAGACTCCTATCTGCTCTGGAGCCTTCCTAGAGAAAAGGATTTTGGCTATTTATTGAGGCTTAGAATTAAGGTTTAAGGTTTGGGGGCTTTAGGCGTTTTAGGGTGTTGGAAGGTTTTGGGCCCTAGACCGTAAATCCTAAAAACCTTGCAGCACAGCCCGAGTGAACAGTCTCCTTGGGGTGGGTCACCTGGAACATCATCGCCGCGAGGATGCCACCAACAAACTCCTTACTGGCGCTTAAGGGAGTGGGGGAGAGGATCCTCATAAAGATACCTACAAAAATCCGCATTTACATCCCTATAGTAATACCTATATAACCCCCAAATATACCCCTATAATAATCCCTATATAGTCCCCACATGTACCCCTATGATAATCCCTATATTCACTCCCCCACACCCCTTAGGCACAGGTAAGACTCGTAGGCGCTGAAGCAGAGTAGGTTTTGGACGGTGGAGCCAATGGCGATGGTAGTGCCTGGTGACAGAAGGAAGTAGTTATGAGGGGATTTCTAGGGAGCACATACGCAGATATATCTGGGGGTGCATGGCGTCTGATGCTGACGGCACATGTTGCTGCACAGTTTTCCGCCTGCTACTTATTATCGTATACTATTCTTTTATTCCAAGTGCCAACATGAGTTTGGCTGTCTCACCCTGGAACGACACTGACTCTCGTTAATCCGCGATGGGGTGTATGGCGTTTAGGGCTCAAAACTTGGGACTGTGGGGAGTGGAAAGATCGGATGGGCTTGAGGCAGTTTTGTTGTTTCGGGTTAAGGAAGGAAGGATTTGCCATCCTTTCAATCTATGGGTGCGGGTTGAGGTGAACCTGCGGTATAGGGAGCCTTTCCAGTGGGCTTCTACTCGTGTTCTTTATCCACCGTTAACGTCTAGGCCGCAATGGCACAAGCACCTTTGAGGGGGCAACATAACTTAAACTAAGCCCAGATAATAAAAAATAGAAAATAACAAACTTCACCACCCCTTGAACCCACCAAAACCATTAAAAGCCCTTGAAGCCATACACCCATCAGTGCCTAGAATTCTCGTACCATTATTGTTACGATTCTGATTATTAGTACAACTACTACTTCTTCTTCGTCTTCTATTATTGCTACTATTATTATTACTCCCCTACCCCACAGCCCTAACCCCTCACTTTAAACGCAGCAAGCACCTTGCGGCGAGAACATGCAGCTAGCCACTGCCAGCCCAGTGCTTACTGCGGGGTTCCTTGTCTGTCTGACAGTGCTGGGAAACCCTAAGCCCAAACCCTAAACCCTAAAACCCTAAAACCAAAGCCCCAAACCCTAAGCCCTGTAACCTGAACCCTAAACCCCTAAACCCAGGGTTCATGGCTTTGGGATCCTCACTTCAGTAGCCACTCGCTTGGGTTTTTCCGGAAATAAGGGGCTCCCCGTTTGGGGACCCCCATAATAAGGATTGTATTACATTGGGTTCATGTTTTTTTGTTGGGGGGGTGGATTTTTATGGAAGCTATGATGTAGGTCTTTCGGAGTATATGATAATTGTATACTTTGGAGGCTCAGGGTTGGGTATTGGGTTTCAAGTCTTCTGTAGGAAGCCGTTTAGAGTATGCCCCCACAGACAAACCGGCAGCACCCTCTACAATCGGTTGTGAGCAGGTTGTTGTGCCAAACAAAGCCTTAAACTAAAAAGTCTAAACCCTAAACCATCCTAAACCCTAAACAGTAGTTTCCATTTTCTTTTCCATTACCCCAATGTATACACCAGATTCTATCTCCTTAAGGGGGACTAGAATTCAAAAGGTTGGTCAATGTCAAGTAAGTATCAGCTCTCCCCCGGAGATGGCTCCTGAGGCGATGCCGCCAGCAGTGACACAGGAGCCTTTTGCGAAGATAGGGGTACTACTTGGAGGGTCAGGGGGACTTAGTGAGTAGGGGTTAGCATATGGCTTATAGGGGTTATTAACCTATACCTACTAAGTCCCTGACCCTCCAAGTACATCACGGCACTGAGTTACCCTCCTCACTTCGTAATAATGGTGGGAGTACCGTGATCCCTTGAGGCCACTAGGAATGGCTGGGTGGAGGCCCAACCCAAAGCATATACCTGGCGTGCAAAGAGGTATCTATGGAGGTGCTTTGGGGTCCTTAGAGATGTGGTCCTGTTTCTTCGGCAAAGTGCGGCATGCAGAACTCACACCAATGTTGGAAAATACCACAGGTGAAGATCCATGGCTCAAAACGTCGATCTGGGTTAGGCTCTACGCGCATTTTTGTGCTTGTTTTATATATGCTAAGCAAGAACAAGCCCACACCCTAAACCTTAAACCCTAGGAGCCATTCCATGAGGCCTTCCTCTTGAATTGGGGTCATGGAGGTGCTGCTTGTGCGGGGCTGTACAATAGAGCAGCCACTCTATCACCATGCTCAACTGAGTAGCATTTTTGGGGTGGTTGAACTTGGTAAGATTGCATTCCCTACATAAAATACTATAACCCAAAAGCAGGACATAATCTCATCCGACAAAAAATAAATACTACTTACCCAGAGGGTCCATATATACAACTATTAGGGAATTAGGCCCCCAAATACCATACTATAGAAGGAATTATGGGTCCCAATTCCCTAATGGTTGTGTATGTGGACCCTCTGGGTTAACGGGAAGCCCAAGGAGCCGATGGCCAACCCGAAGTAGAAGTTCTGCTTTGTCAGCTGCGATTCCTGGGTTGCTGGTACGGAACTTGAATTAAGTCAGTTTACCCATATTATGTATAGGGATAATTGAAAATAAAATGGAAACTACTCTAGTATATTGGGGATATATTGGGGTTATATAGGGTTTAGGGCTCAGGGATTGAGATTGCCAGAACAAGGAAACCCTATTACTTACTATATACTCTTATTATGGTAACCCAGCTTAGGTTCCTTAACAGCAACCCAGATTCAGGCTTCGCAATGGTAGCCGTAGTCAAGACCACATAGCCTGTGCGAACCCTAAACCCTACAGGCTTGAAAGGCTTAACAGGCTTCAGTAAGTCAAAGCATAACAAACCCTCAGCTAGAGTCACTAACAACAAAAAGTAACACTTGCCTGAAAACATGCTAAAAGGCAACCCGACATTCAACTAAACCCTTAACCCAAAACCCTTAATTAACAATCGAACCCATCTGCAAAAAACAGCCTAGCAGCAGAGAACGAAGGTGAAGATCATCTCTGCAACTCCGGCTTGTGCGATAGTGTGGTCCTAGGAGGGTTAAGGGCTTAGGGATGGGGGATCTAGGCTTTAGGGTTTTAGGACGATTTAGCGTTTTAGAATGTAGGGTGCAGGTTTTAGCTTAAGGGTTTGGGCTTTAGCTGAATGTTACTTCTGTGTATAGGAAGTACATGGGGTATATATGGGAATGGAAGAAAAGCAAATATCAACTACAACCTCCCGCAGAAAATGTTGTGGGTTTTAGGTCTTGGGTGTAGGGCTTCAGGTTTTGGGATGAGGACAAATACCTGGGACCCCCCCCAAGTTCACCAAAAAAACAGGGGAAGAAAAAAAACAAAAAAACAGTTTGGGTGTTAGGAAAGTCAAGCAAGCCCTTGGCAGCCAAACGCAGAAAAGACTGGGTTGCTGTGAAGGAGTTGAAGTTAAGTTACAACAACATGGAACTACAGTAAAGAACACGGCTTTCCTTATTGTGGTAACTTAAACCCCTACCCCTGAACAGCAACCCAAAAAAGTCCTAAGACGGCTCTGGGGGTCCGAGCCAGGCTGAAGAAAGTGGGCCGAGGTTGACCCGCTCTTTGCATGGAAGCAGCTGACAATGGCTCCTCTTACGGGTTGTTAGCAGGGAGTGGGAATGTAGCACATAGGGCCTATATACGGCTTATGTTCCCTCGTTCATGAATAACCCGAAACCCTAAACCAGAGGCTATGTTCCTGACTAACCACCAGTAAGTCCTGCAGAAACTCCAGCCAGCAGCTGGACGGGAACCTTGGTCATATGCTTGCATGGTCTTTTGACTTAGTAGGTCTACCAAGTATCCCCAATAACCCCTGGTGTAGACCCATAAATCATATAGCCTCTGTTAAACTTAATAACTGAGTCACGAGGTCAGGTGGGGAAGTTTCTCAACATCAGGAGCCAGTAGGAACCCTGGGAATATGCGGGGGCTGTGCGCAGATGATTGGGGTCCTTACTTCGCCTCCTATGCTGGTCGTATCGAGAAACTCGCCTATCTAACACCTTTTAACGAAAGCTTCATGGGTTCCGTGCTGTACAGCTTCCTGAAAATTTCCCGTGTAAACCACTGTCGGGCGTTCTTGGCCGCTTCGAAATATGGATGCTGTGATTGTCATACTATGATTCTTTAATGCTTCAAGCTCAACTGTCAAGCAGGCAGAGCAAACGTGTCGAGACATTAAGCGTACGTCTTGAAGCCTATCCTCCTGCGGGAGTCCTAAACTCTGCACCTGGGCCATCGACCGTGAACCCTAAGCCCGCTGTACCCTGAACCTTCAACCCTACACACTACCTTACTCAGGGTTGGAAGGGAATCTGGAAGCATAATCCCTATATAATATTTTCTTCTATACTACTACCCCCCTCCCGCCCCGAAAGCTAAAGACCGTAAACCCTAGGCCCTAGATCCTAAATCCTAAGCCCTAGACCCTACACCCGAAACCCTAGACCCTAAACACTTCACCCTAGACCCTAAACCCTAGACCCTAAACCCTAGGCCTTAAAGCCCTAGGCCCTAAAACCCTGGGCCCTAAACCCTAAACCCGAAACCCTAGATCCTTAACCCTAAGCCCAGGGACGTAGGCCAGGAGGTCCGCCAAACTGCAGGCGCCGCGGATGGCGACGGCCAGAGACACGGCCGGGTTGAAATGCGCCCCCGAGACATCACCCAGGGAGTAGATCATGCACATCCTGGAGAGTTCGTAGGGTTTGGGTTTATAGGGTTTAGGGTAGGGTTTAGGGACTGGAAGTGCACAGGGAGTAAGGGAATCTATTATATAAGGGTGACATAGGGTTTACATTCCCTATCAACCAGCAGTAAGCCAGGAAGTAGATCATGCACATCGTGGCTGAGTTGATCATGAGAATCAGAGTTCTGAGCACGATTGTACTGAGCTGCACTACCACACTACCTGCTACTGCAGATGCTACTGGTGTTCTACTACTCCTTCTCCTCCTCCTCCTCCTCCTCTCATTACATCCCTTACTATTCTAGGATCTACTTTTCTAGGATCAAAGATTAAACGGTGAATTCACCCTGATTAGAAGTCAAACCTCCACCCTTCAATCCCTAAACCCTAAAACTCTAACTCCCTAAACCCCTACCACCCTAAATCCTCTGCTTGCATCATATCATACCTTCGAATTTAACCCAGTATCAGGGCGGCCGCGGCCGACCAAGCTGTTGAGGCGGAACCAAGGACAACGTTGAGGCCGACGGTGAGGACTAGCATGAAGACCCCTAGGAACTCACTCACCTGAGTGGCGTATTTTTAGTCATTTAACCAAACAAGAATGTACATATCACAAAAGAAGGACATAATCTTCCTCCTCAGCGGGTACCCCACTATCCCCCAGATATACGTCTACATATATATATATACATAGTACTCACCTAAGATTTTGCCCACCAAGGGGCGCCAAAGATTCAATCGAAGAAGATAAGTTCAAGCGAGACCATGTTCTTTCTACAAGACACGTATACCCGAAAGGAGGATATAATCTTGCTCTATATAAGGGACTATAACGTCCCACTCGGCATCCTAGGAATACATGAATAGAGGGGTGCCCTCAAAAGGGGCCGTGTAGAGGTGTGTATATATATATATATGAGCTGGCGTCAAAATTA
>CAJNIZ010004571.1:0-11755 GCA_905231905.1 Symbiodinium pilosum | reverse complement strand
GTCCTTGGACCCTTAGGGGAAAGTCAGCTGCCTTTTGCACTTGTCTTATGCAGTCGGGCTTATAGGGTGGTTCATAAGCGTTTGACTTGTAGGTCTGCTGGCAGGTTCGCCGAGCAGCACCTCTGACAATGCATCGGCTACCCACCTTCCGAGATGGAATTCGGAAGACAACAGGATACTGTTTGACTGAGTCCAGAAGATATGCCTTGAGTTTGGGCATTTGCCTGCAAAATAGACTTCCCATACTCATTTACTTCCAAAGCGCTGGAAAACGTTTAGCCAGTCCGGAACCAGACGCCTTACAGGTATTGTACCGCCGGGAATTGGAATGTGATGAATTCCCTGTTGATGAAGATATGACTCTTTGACAGACTCCACAGTCCCTACAGCGCAGCAGTAAATCGAATGCAAAACTCAAATCCCAAACACAAAAATTGCAAGCTGTATGGCTTAGGTTAGGCGGCCCTACTTTCGCGAAAGCCCTTAGTATTGTATATAGTAGTTTCCATTTTACTTTCCATTATCCCAATATAACCCCTATATACTATAGTAGTTTCCATTTTCTTTTCCATTATCCCCATATAACCCCAATGTATCCTAATTTCGCGAAAGCCCCTAAGCCCCACGTCTTAACCTGCTTCACCCCGGACCGTCTCAGGTTTCTTTCGGTTTGGTACACCCTGATAGTCCGCGCTGCACGGAGGCTTTCCCGGTTCAAGCATCCCCTTTTAGGGTTCAGGGTTTAGGGCCACCATCAATAGAGGCAATGACGATGATGTAAGAAACAGGGCTCCTGGAGTAGGGGATCATCACGGGCCTAGCAAGGCTGAACTCGGTTTAGACGTTTGCTGTTTGCTGGCATTCTCCATAACATGTCCATATTTATCATGGTTGTTGCAAGTGAGCTTCTTTGTGGGTGCGACAGGGCTTGGGGTGTAAAGAGGGATGAGCATTGTCTGGAGGGTTTCTGTCCTAAATTGCTTGTAGAAGTGAAGTATAGCATAGGGTACCTGGACCCCAAAAGTAAGTAGATAATTAACCTGATAGCCCCAAACCCCTAAAATAATCCAACGGGCAATTATGTTACATACTTGTTCTTGTACTTCAAATGGACACCAACATGATGGCAGATATTCTTGTGGCCCCTGCAGCAAGGTTCTAGGGCTTCGGAGTGCAGTTCTTGAACACGGTGGCTTGGAGCTGTAAAGTGGATAGCCAACCACTCTCCGAGCTGCCCGAAGGCTACCAGATACACAAGAAGGCCAGCATAATTTGGGCTCAGCATGGGCACCATTGTCTAAATTCCTAGTATCCCCCTTAATAACCCCTACCATATAACCCCCTTTAGGGAGTTTAGACTATAGTACATGTAGGGTTGAGCAGGTCCAGGTATTCATGGAACTATGGGCCGTTTATGGGCCGTTAATCCTGGAGCCCTTGTGAATGAACCCTATAAACCCAATTCGGGGCCCGTAGTTGCGACCAAAGAGGCAGGTCGAGGCCCATAGTAGAGGCCTATTGTTAGGTTTCTAGAATCTTGGTACTTCATCAAGGTTCTCAATCACCTTGCATGGTCTTAGAGTTAGGGGTCTAGGGTTTAGGGCCAGCCAGAGTCTGAGGCGTCCTAGGCAGTCAGGCGTCCGTCTTAGCAGGTGTGTTTGTGCATACTGTGTCTCTGAGATGCTTCAAGATCCCTCCAGCATCCTTTTCGGGCTTATAAAGTGTATCTTAAATGGTTCAGGATTCAGGGTGTGGGTGTAGTTTAGCATGTATAGGTTTTAACTTTTAGGGCTCCCCTATTATAAGGATCCATGCAGCCAATAATTGGGTACTTGAGTTTCGGAGAACGGCAATCATAGTAGATTCTGGGAAAGCCTTTGATTATTGAGTACCTGGACCCTCCGACTTGGACTTGTTACATCGCTCCGCGCGACGATTGGAGGCCCAATTGTGATGGAAAATTGTGATAGTACATTGAGTATAATATAGTGAATCGGAACGTAGTGGCTACCCTATATACGAAGTAAGCATTACCGCTCCTCTCACCACCTCTCCACGCAATCCCTTCAACTGGCTCACGGACCATTGTCCCATCAGCAGGAGTCACATATGAGCATGGAAGTGGGGTTCCATGTTATTCTTGGGGGGCTACCCTGAACTCTGGTCCCTAAATCCGAAAAACTCATTCCTAAACCCGAAACCACGCGCTAGAAGGCGATAAACACTTTAGCTTGGGGCGTCATCAACTGCCGATTCTTGCCGGGCGCTGAGGTGAGGACTGTAGTCTCTTGGAATTTTGGGGTCTATGTTGATGTTCCCCTACTTGTGGAAACTGCCCAATAGCTGTGCATGGAGCTTTGATAGTTCTACCTGAACGCCCAAAAGTATGTGGAATTATGGCCCGCTTGTGTATTTTTTACGCGTTTCCGGCCACCCTAAACTCAAACCATATCATTGAAGGTGTTTGGGATTGCCAAGAGAGGTCTGCGGCGTAACGGCGTCAGATTGGAGTGGTGGATACCTAAAACGGTTTAGGGTCTAGTTTAGGCCTAGGGGTCAGGGTTAGTTTAGGACTCAGGGATTGTGTTGCAGTTTACGTAGCGTTTGGCTCAGGATTTAAGTGTCGACCTTTAGGAGTTTAGGCCTTGGGGCTACCCTAAAGGTCCAAGTAGGGTTCGTGGGATTCAAAGTAGTATAATTGTAACATAGGTTTCGGGAAATTCTATGAACTTTGAGTGCTCGGAGGAACCCTTGAGCAAGTATCTTCCTACCAGCATCTGAGGGTCGTCATGATTCCTTGGAGGGGCCCACAGAAGCTGTATACGGAGTACTTGATTTCCTCCCAGGGCCTGGACAATCCTAGACCGTCCACCCTAAACCCTAAAAGGGTTTAGGGTTTAGGAATCCTAACCATCTGCAAAGGTGGAAGGCAGCACAGGGGGGGGGGGGGTGTTAGGGTTTGGAGCTTTGCACCTGTCAAATCCCGAGGGCCTTAGACCATGCACAAGATCTAGATGGGATAAAACCCAAGTTATAGACAGATAATACCCTGTAGTCCAGTAGAAAAATGCAATAAGGAGAACACTAGTGTTCTGAATATGCCCACCTACTGGTAGTACAACATTGACATCTCAAACTTCGACGGAACCCACTTTCGGCCATTGTAGGGTTTGGAGTTTCAAGTCTGTTTAAGGTTTAGGCTTGGGGAACCCTAAGCCGTAAATCGTGTAGGGCTGTGCTGAACATGCTTTTGGTTTTCGTTTATTCTAACCCCCCGAGTGAGAACAGCTGAACATGAGTTTTGGTAGGTTTCAAGGGCAGATTCAATTGTTGAGCTCTCAACACTGATCTATCCCCTTTGACATGCCGCCCGCTTGAGTGAACGCAATTGCAAGTGCTTCAGCGCATTCACGCCAACACATGCAGCTCCAACCCCCAAACGTGGAACTCAATCCGACTGGGTCTAGGGTTTAGGGCTAATAGTGAGATAGGAGCATATAGGGACAATAAGAATGTAATCACCATTATCCCCTGTGGTCACCACTTGTTTGTGAGAAGCCTAACCCACAGAATACTCTATAACCCGGAGACCCTAAACCCGTAAACCCTAAACCCCTAAACCCCGCAACCCTAAAGTATAAATCTGAGGAAGTTTTATGTGGGTAGTTTTCGCCCATGTAAGCCTTATATAGCCCGTATATAGTCCTAGTGCCCCCAAATAAGCCTTGTATAAGCCTTGTGTAAGGGTACCCACCTGGTAGATACCCGTCTGAAAACTTCCTTAAGTAAAGGCGGGGCTGGACTGCTGGCTGGAGCTTTGGGTTTTAAGGTTTTAGGGTTTAGGGTTCAGGGTTTGGGGAGCTTAGTAGGAAATCAGAGGAGGGATCCCGAAGGTAGTCCCGTACAGAATAAGTCCCTATAACCACAGCACCATGGAGCTATTGGGTTGGTTTTGCTGTCTTCTTGGCTCCTGTGGCAGGAAGGCACATATACGACCTTCCCAATTCCAATAGGAACTTAGCAAGCCGTGCAGAAACGCGAGCTAGAGAGATCTAGATCCCTGGATGAAGGTCGCGATTCTTATTTTGGGTGATTTGCTTGCCCCAGTTCCACCTCAAACCCTTACCTGGACCCCAAAAGTAGGTAACATAATAGCCCAAAACCTTCAAATACAACCTAAAAGGCCATGCTTTTGGCGTTCAGGTAACCCTTCAATCGAATTTCGATGCTTGAGGTCTGATGGCAGCGCTAGTGATGAGGTGGTCCTGCTGAAGATGGCGTGCCCGGCAAGATTGTGCAGGAACTATAGTGTCCCTTAAGTAGATAGAATATGGGTTATATGGGGTTCTTATTATAATATACCCAAAGCCATATTCTATCTGCTGGAGGGGGACTATAGGTAGATCCCAGGGCCCCAAGAATAGAACAGACACTGTAAGCACCCTGGGTCCGCCTTTTTAGGCTTCCTGTGGAAGAGTCCTTCTTGGGCCCTGGCAATCTACCTCCGAGAGTGCAGCTGACATGAGAGGTTGAGCTACTAAGGCCCCAAGGCCCCCAGCCCCCAGCAGGGAAGTCCGTCAGTTCTTTGTGGAGTTTTGCTAAGAGATGAGGGTGTGCAGTTGAAGGTATTCAGATGCCAAAAATGTTGGGAAGCAGGAGAAGGAAGGATGAGATCCATCTTCATGGAGGGTATGACTACTAGTATTTTGGAGTCTCCAAGAGTTGGAATGTGAGGCCTCCATTCTTCATCAGCAAATTCCGCATCTTTTCTGCAACAGCCTCACTTAACAGTGCAGCCCCGCTCTTGTGCCTGTATATCCAAAGCCATGGCGTCCGAGTCCCTCCACTACGTTGGCACCCTCGAGGGCCACCGCAACTGGGTCACCGGCATCGCATGCACCTTTGAGCAGAGCAACCTGGTGGTTTCTTCCTCGCGCGACAAGACTTTGATGATTTGGGAGCTCACCCCTGAGCAGGAGAACCCCGGGTATGCTCGCCGGTCCCTGCATGGTCACGGTGAGTGCGTGGCCAGCTGCGTGCTGTCCTCAGATGGTCAGTATGCCTTGTCCGGCTCGTGGGACAAGACCATGCGCCTGTGGGATTTGAACACCGGTGCAACCGTGCGAACCTTCAAGGGCCACACCAAGGATGTGAACAGTGTGGCCTTTTCAGGCGACAACCGCCAGATCGTGTCCGGAAGCCGTGACAAGACCATCAAGCTGTGGAACACGCTGGCAGAGTGCAAGTACACGATCGTGGAGGACATGCACACAGACTGGGTGAGCTCAGTTGGATTCTCTCCCTCTGCCAAGATGCCCTTGATTGTCTCCGCCGGTTGGGATAAGCTTGTGAAGGTGTGGAACTTGAGCAACTGCAAGTTGCGCACCAACTTGGTCGGCCACACCGGTGTTGTCTACACCACCACGGTGTCCCCTGATGGCTCCCTCTGCGCCTCTGGTGGCAAGGACGGTACCGTGATGCTGTGGGATGTGAACGAGGGCAAGCACCTGTACTCCTTGGATGCTGGCGGCACCATCAACGCCTTGACCTTCAGCCCCAGGAACTACTGGTTGACTGCCGCAACCGACACCACCATCCGTGTGTGGGACTTGGAGAACAAGCAGGTGCTGGAGGAGCTCACCGCCATCAACCCTCCCAAGAATGGCCTTCCTTGGTGCGTCTCCCTGTCCTGGAGCGCTGATGGCAGCACCTTCTTCGCTGGCGCGACTGATGGCAACATCTACGTCTACAGGGTGGACCAGGCATGAGCATAGTGAGCAAGGAGGGCTGGTAGAGAGTCGCAAGACCCTGCTTCCGACTGCCGGGGTCCTCTGCATTAAGCAGGGGGTTGCTGGAGGAAGGCATATGGGGCAGGTGCAGACTCTTCAACAAAAATGGAGCTACGGAGTCATCTGCAAAAATGCTGCTCTATTTTCCCAGCATGCTGCTGCATCGCTTTATATACTATGATGTTAGCTCATGAGCCCAAACGCTCAGCATTTTTGGCAGCAGATCCTTTGCCAGGTAGGCCTCTTGATCGACTGCCTCCGCTGCCCTGCTGGAGAGTACCTCAGCGACCCTATGGTCTGGCACATGGCGCGGCCGCCCAGCAATCCTCTACGTAGGTTTAGTGTTTAGGTTTCGGATTCAAGGTTTAGGGTTCAGGGTTCAGGGTGTAGGGTTGGGAGTAGGCTTGCAGTCCAGGGAGTGAGGCTTCAGGCTTTGAGCAATAATGAAAAGCATAACTACATCTCATGGACCTTGGCACGACTGCGCTACTAACTGAGGATTAGCTTGTCAGTGCGATTGGAGTTTGGACATTCGATTGTGGGAAAGTCTAAAAGCCTCCCTACGGAACGAGCTGTTACGGGTACTGCTGGTCCTGTAGTAGTCCCTACAGCTCTAAACTCTAAACCCTAAACATTTAAAGTCCCTACAACCCCATCCCCAGAATAATGTCTACATGTTTCCCTGTCAGCCCTTCTTTCCGAAAAGGTTTCGCAGTAGCCACAGGCTAACCTTTAACCTTCAGGAGTATATATGCAAGTATTTCTGTAGATTCCTACAATAACCCTAAACCTTAAACCCTAAACCCCCCTAAACCCTAAACCCGAAACCCTGAACCCTTATAGAACCCTTAAATAGTCCCTATAATCCCTGTAGTTTCCATTTTATTTTCCATTATCCCAATATAACCCCAACATAACCCTATATAACCCTATATTCACCCTATATAACCCGCATAACAAAGGTTAGAAGACAACTTATCGGCTAGCGCGTGTTCACTGAGTTGTCCTGACTGGGTTTCCCTGAAGGACCGTAAAGCAAGTCATTGTCGCCAACGAGCCCTGAACCCACAAAATCATAAGCCCTTAGCCTCTGAGCGCTGGCCCAAATCCAAAACGCTCGAAAAGCAACTTAAACCGTTCCTTCTGAACCTAAGCCTGCAAACCTAAAAACTCAAATCCTGCACACTCTGAATTGAGTAGTATTTTTATTTGGGGATATTATGTACCCAATAGAGTAATATTGAATATTATCTTACTAGGTTCATCCACCAAAAAAAGCACTACTCAAGTGACCCGAAACTCAATCCTAGACCCTAAACAGTAGTTTTCATTTTCTTTTCCATTATCCCTATGTTACCCCAATATAACCCCTATAGTATATACTCAATTGAGCTAAAGTGAAGAAGTGCTGACTTAAACCCTAAACCCTAAATCCTAAGTACCCACTATTAGAGACCCTAAACCCTAAACCCCAATTAAGGGTACAAGGAAGGTCCTGGAATTGAGCAAAGGTGAAGAAGTGCTTCCAGATCTCCAGGCAGCCAACTGCCACGCACCTCCTCAGGCCCTCTCCTTGCCATTGGGTTTAGGGGTTTAGGGTTTAGGGTTAAGGGTTTAGGGGTTTAGAGGTTTAGGGTTTAGGGTTTAGGCGTTTTAAGGTTTAAGCTTTAGAGTTTAGGTGTTGAGGTGTAGGGATCTAAGAGTCCAACAACCTAAACTGGATGTAGTTCGCGCCACTTGGACCCGCAGGGGAGGGGGAGGAATGAGAATAGGTACCATCATCGAGGACTATATGAGCTACTGTCTAAACGCGGCCTAGTATTCTTGTTAATAAGCCCTATAGTTGTCCTCTATATAATCCCCTACATATTTCCCTTTAAGGAGTTTAGACTATAGCTCACATGAGCGACATGTGCCCATGTTTAACTACTCCAGGTTCCTAGACAGTTGATTTCCAGCTTTAAGAGAGTTTTGGCTTGGGTTTGGGGAGCTCAGGATTTAAAGGTTTGGTCAGGGCATTGGTGGGGCTTACAGAAAGGATCTACGGTTCTAGGAGAACATCTAGGCTTAGGTAGATCCTAGCGGGGCTTCTAATTTCATGACTTCTTTTTACATTGCTTCGCTGCGCCACACTTAAATACATGTACTTCTTGTCTGAAGTGTATAACCCTGCATGACTACAATCGCTGTTACTCAAACCTGGGTGGATGCCTTGCTTTTGACATATAACCCTAAACCCTAAACCCTAAACCCTAAACCGCAGGAACGCCAGTGCATTTTGTGGCCATCTTGCCAGCTTGTCTTTTTCAGTGTGAAGGGACTTAATTGGGAACCCCAAACAGGGAACCCGGTAGGTATATTCCTATTATATTCCTACTATATTCTTGGGGTTCCCTGTTTGGGGTTCCCAATTAAGTCCCTTTACAGTGTTATACTATTATTGGCATTTCCTTTTGCCAACGAAACATGGGTGCGCTTTGTCGTTGTCATCATTCACTGGCTTCCTTGTTGAACGATTCGAAAGCCATGTGGTGTGTGAAGCCTAAACAGAGACATGGCATGTGAGTCAAATTGGTAGTTTCTCTAAATAGGTGGACACCAATAAACACCCAAAATGTTATGGTCCTTATTTTGAGGACCGCCAGAAATGTACACCGAATTTTGGGAAGCCACCAAATAATATGTACTTGAGCATGCAACTGCTATGAAAAGCATTGCCACAGCCGTCCAAGTTTAAAGTGAGGCACCTTCGTTTAGGGTTTAGGGGTTTAGGGTTGGGTACTGCCCCCGAGTCGTTAACAGTTGCATAATGAAAATATTATCCATAATATAGTTGCATATAGCCCTCAATATGACCCCCTATTGAAGACTATTATTGGTTGGGGGCAGGACTTAAGTTTAGGCTGACGAACCTGCAGCGTCTAAACCATGACCAGCTTGCATTAGTTGAAGTCCCGTAACGCATCAGCGACCACAGCAGGAACAAATGAGTATTGTTTCATTTGGGGATACTATGGTACCCATTATAGAGTTAGACTATATCCTGCTTTGGGTATAGTATTTTATATGAGGAATATTACCTTACTAGGTTCAACCACCAAAACCACTACTCAAATGTTGGATGCCCACAGATTTTATCTTTCTTAACTCCTTGGGACTTAGCTTGGACCTCTGACCTTTTACCCTCTAGGATTCCCTTATACTCTTATTGTAGGTACCGAAAGGTCAACCCTTAGTAGAGGTCCTAAGTACTCTAAACCCTAAACCCCTATATAATCCTTATATATCCCTATAATATAGTAGCTTCCATTTTCTTTTCCATTAACCCTTATTAGGGATCCTAAGTGCCACATAGGAAGCTTCATCAGCAAAGGAGACTCAAGAGTTGCCAAGCAGATCCAGAGTACCAAAAGAGGGTTTAGGGTTTAGGGCTTGGGCTTTCGGCTTTAGGGTTATATGATTGTTTTCCTAACAAGGGGACCCCAACATAGACCCCCAAATACTCGAATCCTTACTATAGGGAACCACAAGGTAGCCTTGATTTTTGGGAAGCCTCCATGTTTCATACCGCTTGTAGTTCGGGTTTTGATATCTAGTGGTGGGGCCTGGGCCGACAGATGCCGATGATGTTTTAGAGTCCCTGCGTATTCTCTGCTTATACCTCCTGTCGGCCATGAAAGGGTAACCAATGCACCAAAACTAGGGCCGTTGTAGGTTACTCTAGCTATGGCATTCGAAGGTTAGATCCCCTATGTAATTGAAAAAATCTCATAGAATTCCCGTGCAGGTCTAATTTCACCGCAAACCCTAAACCCTAAACATTCAACCTTCACTAAACCCCACACCCTAATTAAACCCTAAACACGACCTGAACCCCAAAAGTAGGTAGAATAATAGCCCAGACCCTTAAAAACAGCCCAAAAGGCTATACTTCTACATACTTTTGGGGTACAGGTAAACCCATGGATAACGGGAATCCACTGTGAAGGTCGTCGGCGGAGGGAATGCTGCAGCAGCCGCATCCCTGGGGCTGGCAAACAGGTAATCAAGATGTGTAGCTAGGTTCCCCAGTAACCCCTCAATAATAGGGTACCCGTTTTCCTACTATTCTATTCAATTTTAATAAGGAGACTCCCAAATAAAAAGGGAAAAAGGGTGCTACTGGGGTACCTAGGTAGTATTACATTGGGGTTTAGGGTTTAATTAGGGTTTAGGGTTTAGGATTTAGGGTTTAAGTAGGGTTCAGGATTTAGGGTTTAAGGTTTAGGGTTTAGGGCTACATACTTGTAGGGTCAGGGGGACTTAGTAAGTAGGCCAATAACCTTCATAAGCCATATTGTAACCCTAGTTATCCCCATTATTGACCTACTTCCTAAGTCCCCTTGACAGCTTCCAAGTAGAGTTATGTAGGGACGAAAAAGCGATATGTAAAGATCATATGGGGTTCTTCACCAGCTAGCATTTGAGTGGGATTTCATTTGGGTCATTTGGTGATATTGCAACCATGTGTTTAGAGTTTAGGGTTGTAAGAGGATAATGGATAGTCAGCAGGAAGGTGCAATGTAAATAAGGCAGGGTTTATGTAGTGAATCACTTGGCATGTCATAGCCTGCCATACAGAGTAAGACTATATCCTCCTTTCGGCTATAGCCTTTTAGAGGAGGACCTCTTCATATGAGCTATAGTCTAAACTCGTAGTATCCCCCTTAATGACCCCTAGCGTAGTTCCTTATAATCCCCTATACAACCCCCATTAAGGAGTTTAGACTCTAAATCCCAACCCCTAAACCCTAATCCGCAAACCCTGAACATATGTGTATATATATACATATACACACATAACCCCTCCCTTCAGAAGTTTCGACTATAGCTCATATGGCTTTCCTCCCCAGAATCAGCAGACGGACGTAAGATGAGAGCAGCAGAGCGGCTCTTAGTCGTTTATGTTGGATTTTTGAAAGGAAGCTAAAATCTAAACTCCTTACAGGGGTTATATAGGGGATTCTGTAGGGTTTAGGATTTAGGGTTTAGGGTTGAGGGTCTAAACTCCTTTAAGGGGGGTTTTATAGGGGATTATGTAGGGAACTATGATAGGGGTTATAAAGGCGGATGCTATAGGAGTTGAGACTATAGCTCCAGTAGCAAGGCTTATCATCTCTCCGCATTCAAACTCCGATGCCATCTTCCACAAGGCAATGGCCAGTCAAATGTCATCATGATGAGCCCTAGGATTTAGGGGTTTAGGATGTAATTAGGGTTTAGGGAATTTATGGGTTTAGGGGTTTAGTGTTCACTTGGCTCTGGAGCTACGGCAGTCGCTCAGCTGCAGGCTGCCCAAAATGGGCCACTGCGGAATGACTTGTGGCAGCTCCAAGCCTCGCAGTGACTGCCTGCGCGAAAAGGCCCGGGAAAAGCTCCAGGAGTTGGCATACTCGCTGAAGGAAGTTGCCGACCATTTCCACCTCAAGGTCATCAGAGAGACGTACAAGTTTGAGCATTAAACCGGCCGTCTACGGAGAGGCCACCGCCCGCAGAGCAGCCTATAAGCGGACATCACATCGTCTCAAGCCTCGTAGAAGAAAACCAGCCACGATCGCATCTAAAGCCCCCAAAAACCCCAAAGCCCTCCTTCGCTGCCTGCATGTGTGGGTTCCACTATGGGCTATTGGACCCTAACATTCCCCATTAGGATCCTAATAAGGGTAGGCTAAGATACCCTTAAGGCCTAATAGCCCATCCAGTTTTTTGACCACCCAAGCCGAAAGCCTTAGCTTTAACCCTTCTTCAAGGACTCGCCTTTCAACTTACTCAGCCACTCTTGCACGAGATGGGGAAGATCTGTAGGCCTGTCATCTAAATCTTACCCCACACGCACACACACACACACACACACTTGCAGGCATCCCCGTAGGGATGTAGTAAGCTATTCACATTCAATTGCACTGATGACATGTCCGCACATGTAC
>CAJNIZ010004570.1:99177-109942 GCA_905231905.1 Symbiodinium pilosum | reverse complement strand
ACATATATAGATATACATATATATATATATTTATATGCACACAAAATCGGTCACCGTAAGAAAAGATAGATATAGGTAGATATAAGCTTCATGTACTGTAGGGTTACAGCGGGAAAATATGAGGATGTGTGGGGGGCATAGAGGGATATAGGATATAGGTGTACAGGGGTATGTGGGGGCATAAATTTTAAGGATATCTATAGGGGTCAAAGGGGGAGTATATAGGGCCTCCATGGGAGTTGTACAGGGTATGATGGAGAAGCAAGTTTCAAAGGAGATGGAAACGGAACGGAAACTAATGGATAGTTTTGGGTTCAGGGCTTACGATTTGATGAAGCTTGTCAGTAAAAAAGGTTCAGGCTTTGGAGCTTTACGGAGCTTAGGTGGATGAGGGTTTGGAAATTTGATTTTTGGTAACCACATTTTCAGAATATGCAAAATCATCTAGCATCTAGAGGGTGCACTCAAGATGTCCAAATGATTTTGGTAATCATTCTGGCCCCCTCAGGAGGCATTGTAGGACAGCTTGGACCATCTTGAGGGCAATGCAACATGCAATCCTAAATTGCATGTCCCTCTAGAACCCCTTTGTTATAGCTTGATACATAGCCCTATATAACCACTATCTTACGATAATCTCATGTATACATACTGCGTATACATATACGCATGTATATATATAGAGATATACCCAGCAGAAGTCGGGGTTCATGAATGAGTTCACATACTTTGGGCTTCTGGTCAGGAACTTAAATTAAGTCACCATTACACTATACAGCCACATTATGGCAACAGCAGCCTAGTATTGAATCGGATTGCCTTTGCTGGCTGTAGCTATGTTTACCTTCTTTTTCTGGTCCTTGCTTGTCCTGAGCCTGCTTCCTTCCTTATCCTGCCCCAAAACGCTGGCTTCCGTCATCAGGCCCCAACAACGTGGTAGGCATCAATAATTTGCAGCCTCGAGATTACCATCAAAGACGTCTCAGTACATGCTGCCAATAGGCTGGCACCTTGAGGTCTCTGACACAGGTATTTCAAAAACAAAGCCCATCCAACTTATCCACCCCGGAGCGTTACACGTCTTCTTATGGAGGCTCACCAGAAAAGAGATCCTTGGCTGGCTTGTAAGCCCTCAGATGAGCTACAGTCTAAACTCCTAGCATCCCCCGTAACCCCTTTCCCCATCTAGTACTCCTCTAGATAATCCTTTATATAACTCTCTTTAAGGAGTTTAGACTGTAGCTCAAATGGAGTCGCTCCAGGACCCTGCGCCATCCAGCAGATCAAGTGACAAACCCAGAGTTTGGGTGACAGCAATAAGCAAGAGTAGTCTCATCCCGGTCTCATCCCCCTAAGATTACAGCCCCCCGCACCTGATGTAAGATACCCTAATGTTAAAATGTTTCGGTTCCGGGCCTGAAAATGGCCGCTGCTTTTTACACTATTTTGTAGGAGGGTGATTGGGGCTTTAGTAGTCTGATCATAATAGTAGCAGTAGCAGTAGTAATGAAGACACGACGAAAGAGATGATGACCTGGACATTTGCAAGGATTTACAACAGAGCCACTTAGCGCCGCATTGTGATCTTTGAGGCTGCGCAGCAGGCCTCCAGAGAACGAGCAATGGCCAGCAAAATGGCCAGAGGACAGTGCTGACAGCAATCTACAAGTTCATAATGGCTGAATGGGCTTCCTGCTGGACATGAAACACCTCAACTTAGACCCTAGATATACCAAAGGCAGTGACATTCTGCAGTGCCCAAAGCCGTGAACCCGTCACCAACCCTATGAAAGCAATGAAGCAGTATTCTATTCCAAGGCAAAACGTCAGGTGGCGGCTCCCAGGAAGGAACTGTTGGCTTTTGTGTATCCATGCACAAGCTCTTATCAGCCCTGCATATCCCTTGCAGGCCCTCCCTCAACCCCAAAGCCTATTCCTCATACCTCCAAAGCTTAATTCGCAAATGACACGGCTAGTACTTTAGGCCCATAAATCTGGTTTCTCAAAAGAAGGGGACCCGAATATAGACCCCAAAGCTCTATAGTCCTTGGTATATAGGGATCCCCAAAATGTATTCCCGTGATTTGAGCTATAGTCAATAGTCTGAACTCCTAGTATCCCCCTTAAAACCCCTCTGGTAATCCTCTTAATAACCCCTCGAATACCCCCCTTTAAGGAGTTATTTTGGGAAAGCCCTAAAATCTGAACACTGTATATCCGCATATATCCCCCACAATCCCTTTAAAGGTATACACCAACGCCTTGGTAAACATTATATATCCCTATATATCCCCTATAATCCCTTTAAAGGTATTCTCTTGATTTGACCTCCTAAACCCCAAACCCTAAACAAAGGCGAGCCAAAGAGCCGCATGGGAGACGTCATGGACAGCCGCAGGGCTGCGGCTGCCGTCTTCACGGAGCTGGCCCTTTGCCCCAATTACCCATTCGGGTAATATTAGGTTTATATAGGGGATATATGGGATAATGGAAAACAAAATGATAACTACTATAAAGGTTTTTCTGGTTCTTGGTAGGGAAGAAGGGTATATATTATGTAGGGATTATATTCCGATTATTCCCTACTAAGAACCAAAAAGCAAGGGTGTGCGGGGGGTTGGAGGGGAGTGGAGGCATGGAAAATAAAATGAAAAGTATTAAAAGTTCCGGGTTTAGGGTTTTGGGCTTCGGGTTTTGCAAGTGCAGAAGACACTGGAAAAGCAGATGGAATATTACATGGAAGCTGGGATGTACAGGGTTTGGTCTAGGGTTTGCTTGCCGGCTGTTATTCGAAAAAGGTGGGGCAAGCACAGTAAACCCTTTCTCCATTCCCTCCTAACAGCCAGGAAATTGAGGGAGGCAAGGGGGAATGGGGGCTTGAAGGCTCATACTATACTACTAATTATGGAAACTACTATAGCACATTGGGGTTCTATAGGGATAACGGAAAAGCGAATGGAAACTATTGAGTGCAGGCTCACTGCTTCCCAGTTTGTAGGGTTGAGGGCATCCATTTTGGGAAATCCCTTCTAGGGTTGAGGTAGGGTATGGTAAAGGCACACCTGTCCACGACTAAAATCCTATGTGCAACGTGCATCTTACTTGCCGCTGGTGATTGGCAACTCAATGTGTGGGGTTGGTTTAGGGTTTAGGGTTTAGGGAGTGAGGGTCAGTTCACACCTGCGACTTGCATCAGGCATTGGATTGGCAACGAACCCCTAAGTGGTTCACCTATATTTCCCTAGGTACCGCATTGTGCAATGGTGCATTGAGGGCAGTAGCTACCTTCTTTCACCAACCAGGAAATTATGGGAGTACTCGAAATTGACAGAGAACATCCCTTACCAAGCAGTTTTGCCACCAAGGCGGCCACGGAGCAATGCCCGTCGCTTAGTTTATGGTAGTAAATCTGCTGCGCCCGAATGATCGCAAGGCATGGCAGACCAGATGCACCTAGCAGAGACATAATTACGCGTAGCACACTGCCATGTGTCAGTCTATGTAGACCCATCCATGCTCCTGGCATAGGAGGCAGGGTGATCTTAGCATGGCAATGCTGGTGGCAGCGGCCTGTCAACTCGGTTCCTAGAATCCTAACATAAAGGGGAGAGCACATTCGAATACTGAAGTAGCAACTGGCTACCAGCTCAACCAACTCGCAAGGAACTCTCGTGCGCATTTCATGGGTTAGATATCCTGGCTATGCCCACGCTTTCCTAACAACGTCCCCTTCACATCGTTAACTGAGGTCCTCACTGCTCTCGCAGGTTTTCTCGAGAAGCCGCTGCTCGACACGTGGCAACCTCAGCATCTTGCCTTCCTCAGACAAGACTGGGATCAAAAAGATACATGTTGTTTTCATTTCGTACCCGACCCGAGGTCTCCCATGTTTGCAGGGACTGGGACCCCATCACCTGGCCCCCCAAAAACCTCTTGGACAGCAAAAGGCGCCAAGCATGATGACCGGAAGATTTGTGAGACACCAGGAAGAGGGACTGCAAGACATGCTTGCCAGGCTGAGGTGAGAAATTTTGCCCTCTAGTTTCAGATTTCAGAAAAGTAGCATCAGGCTGAGAACAACAAGGGCTATACATAATTCAGCATGGGACCCCCCGCCAAAAAAAAAGCATCCAAAGATTCGAGAAACCCCCTTTTGCAGGTGCCAATCTGTGCAGGGATCAAGTCCCGACCGAAAGCTCCGAAGGAGCAATGCGGTATGCACTTTTAATGAAGGGATGAGGATGCGAGATTAGAGATCAGGGGTTAGTAATTCAGATCGGGGTTCAGCTTAGGCTTTTACATTTGTGGGGCTTCAGGTTTGAGGGTGTAGGGCTTGAGATTTGGGTTTACGGCTTCAGCTTAGGATTCATATGCTTGTGTCTGGCAAGGGAAGTTTTTGGTGTATATAATTGGGCCCCCTACTTCTGGAAGTGCCCATCAGAACAAATAAAAGAAGACGCTATCCTCATTTGAATGACGTTGCTCTTGCTATACAGGCCCCCACCCCATAACAATGACTTCCTCCAATGATGGACCATTATTAAATGGAACAGAAAATGGAAAAGGAAATGTCTGTGTGGGGGTCAACATTTCCAATAAGCTACAACTACATGTGAAAAGGAGTGCTGACATCAGTGGTTTGGGCTTATCCCAGGGTCCCAGGCATCTCCAGAGGTTATCCGAAAAGAGCACCCATGTTTTTTTTCATGAAGAAACCCTTCCGTCCCGGGCGGCTTGGGTAGTTCTAAAAATGGGGATTGTGCAGAGAGTATAAGGGTCCCTCAACCTAAATTCTAAGCCCTAAGCCCTAAACCCTTGTGGGTGTTGCACTCTCTCGAAATTGAAAAACCCTGTGAATCTATATATTCCTACCTTCTATCCGTTTTACCCATTTTTGACGTTCTGACAAACTCTGATGCAGAGGAGCCCATGGTCTACTTCACGGTGCGCTTCTGGTGCTTGTAGTGATGCTGCTTGGGTGAGTTCTGCAGATTGGGTGAGTTCTGCAGATAGGAAAAGTAGGGATATATGCATAAACATAAACATAAATATATACATATATAGTCATATGTTTATTTAAACGGATGTGTCTGTATATAGATATTCATATATGTATTCATTTAAGGATATGGCGTCTTTATGGTTTCGGGAGTAGGGTTTAGGGGTGTTGGAGCGTGTTTTCCCATGAAAATCCAAGACCATAGTATTTCAGCGGCCTCCTTGACTGATGAATGATATAGTCCTAGATTCCTTGTATAGCCGTGGTATAGAGTATAGAGTACCTCAAATGGACCTCAACATCATATTGGAAGTCATGCAGGCTTCCACATGACAGAATCCCGCTTTATAGCCCATATATAACCCAGTTTCCATGTAATTTTCCATGTTCTATTCCACTTGCTTTCCATCATTGGGATGGTAACCGGACAGCATCCCTAAATCCTATACATCCCTGCACAACCCTACCCCTATATGACATTGTATATCCTTATGTAATCCTATGCATTACACCTGGCGAGCTCACAACTTCATGTCATGACAGGATGCGCTCGGGCGGAGACAAGCCAGTCCCAAAGCCTATGTCTCAACAGGGGTAGGTTTGAAAAGAATATTAAATTGTTGTTACCATTAATTCCCGTGTTATCCTTATAAACCCATAGAAATTGAATTACAGGGCGCCCAAACCTACAGTAGTCAAGGGTTATGAGGAGGGACTGGGGTTTAGGGTTTGAGGGGATATTGGGGGGCCTCGTACTCAACCACTTCCCTAAGCTTATTGAGGGATAACTAAGCTTAATTAAGGGGGAAGCTAGGGAGGGGTAGTTTAGGGGAGGTAGCAGGGGAATCCGTAAAAAAGGGACCAATAATCCCAGTACATTATACGCCCTGTAGATAGTGCTTATATGCGCAGTCTAAAGCATGTGTGGGTTTGCGTTTTAGGTTTTGGGGCTTTGGGGGGTCGGGGTTTTTGAGTTTAGGCATATGGCATTTGCCCAAACTGAGGCCTACAGGCACAACCTGAAATGGCAAAGGTTTGCAGGGAAGAACATCCCCCAAAAAGGCCACAGAAATCTGGCACACCCTTGCAAAATCAGCAAACGTTACGTACAGGAGAGCTGAACGGAAAGCAGTCACCTCCCCTGAATACGCCTGGACGTTAGATGTCCTTCGTTTCCACGCTCCATATATACATATTTCTTTATATATATATTATACACTGATACATATATATATATATAGAGTGAAGAATGGGGGCGGTCCAATATTAGGACATGGGGTTGGTCATCAATGCCGAATGTTTTCGTAGAACCCCTTGATCTCGCCTGAAATTCACATCTGCATAAACCAGCTCGGTCTGTTTTGCCAAAACCTTTTATCCTGCTCCCAATACTGTAAATCCTGCCCTCCAAATCCTGAACCTTGATCAAGGTCGAGGTTAACCCTCATGCAGCCCCAGAGTCTGTGACAAGTCCAACTTTTCTGAACATGTTTGAGGCAGAGGATTCCGTTTTCAATGCCAGCACACCGAGCAGGTGTCATGAGCTTTGGTTTTCCAGTGTTTTGCCAGATCGACACAAGCATTGCGATGGTTTTGCGGTTACTTTCCATGTACTTACCGCTGCCATGACTACAGCTGCTGTTGTTACCGATGCGACTACTTCTACAACTAGCAGCACAATAGCTACAAGTAATAATACGTCAACATTCCGTGGCCCCTCACCGTCACCGCTACTATGCTGCAGCATCCTGCTGTTCGTCCGATGCTACACCATGCCTCTTTCTATCGCTCGTACTTCTCCAATTCTGATCATCACTTTCCATGCGTTTTGTAGCCACGTAGGTGATTCTATCCGCACTGTTCTTGCTTTGAGACCACAGAGGCTCTCATGAACAGCACCTCTATCATCATTGCCTGGAGTACATATTATCATTGCGCTTGCAAAGGTCAGTATCATCATTGTTAGCCGCAGGTCACGGCGTCCTCGTGCAGTGTCGCCCTTCCACTTCCCTTCCGAGGTGGCTTCAGAGAGCCGAGGAGAACAGCGATGTGAACGTAACATGGGCAAAAAGAGCACAAGCCAGTTGTTGCCATGTCATGACTGATAGAATCAAACGCCAAAAAAATGCTTTAGCTCTCAAGAGACTGGCAGTGGTCTTGGTAGTAAGATAGCAGCAACAGGCAATGCAATAATCATGTGACAGGTAACAGTACTGACAGTCACAGAATCACTGGCCTGAGGCAGCAAACCATCCGCCGTTGAGTGCGTTGATTATCTTTTGCGTTGCCACCTGTCAAGGAGAACTGAAGCAGCAGCCCGGACCTTACAACAGCTTCGACAAGCGGACTTCAAAACCCTCTCGACTGACCAGGTGGTCTTTGGTTCAGTTCCTCTTGCGCGATGGACTGGAGGACCCTTAAAGTCAGGACAAATTGAGCTGAATGGGCTGCATTGCAAAAATCCGGTAGGCAGTGGCGGATGATTCTGCCATCATGGCCACCGCACGAGGGGCGCAAAATTGCCTCGAGTTCTTGGATACGCTGGAGGCAACTGTGCTGTGAAAACTCCCGGCCAAGTGAGTAGCATAGTAGTTCGTGGCAACCATGTCAGCACTTCTTGCTAAAGCAAGAGATTTCAAGTAAATCATCTCGCAGCTAAACTGTTCAGTGCAATAGAAAAGCCAGCTGACAGGACTATGCTCGCAAGCTTGGAATGCGAACAGGCCAGACTAGCAGTCATTCCTGAGCAAGGGTGCAACAGATGAGGCTGAAGCATTTCAAGCTTTCAACAGCCCGAGGTGCTCTGTCACGAATGCTCCTGCCCTTCAACTCGGAAACGGATTCTGGGGACCAGGCAGGATGGATCGTGCGGAACACTTCCAAGCTTGGAGCTGCAATCAGTATAGTAGTTTCCATTTTCTTTTCCATTATCCCTATAATGACCCCCATATAACCCCTATATATTCCCTTCTATAACCCCCTTTAAGTGAACTTCATGCAGGCCAACACGGCTCTGGAAGCTCCTTTGGGGAGCCTTAGCTCACTGTTTAGGGTTTAGGGTTGGAGACTTTTGAAAGTGAAGGGCAGGCACAAGTCCTTCCAGAATACTCCATGTTCACCCTGCTTCTCCTAAGTGTTAACCCCAATATAACCCCTAGAATCCCTATAGTTTCCACTTTCTTTTCCTTCATCCCAATATAACCCCAATATAGCCCTTATATAACCCCTAGAATCCCGATAGTTTCCACTTTCTTTTCCTTCATCCCAATATAACCCCAATATAGCCCTTATATAACCCCCTGGAATCCCTGTAGTTTCCACAACCCTTCCGTAGCTCAAAGTTGCATTGAAGCTGCGAGGCTTCTACGGAGTCAGTGAGCCTCTCAGCGAGCTGAATGTGCAATAGGGGATATAGGTACCCATTGGGGCAATATTAGGGCTATATTGGGGTTCTATTGGGATAATGGAAAAGAAAATGGGAACTACGACAATGCAATAGGATATATCTTGGGATTTTATTGGGATAATGGAAAATAAAATGGAATCTACTATTTGGTGTTTAGGGTTTAACATGACCGTGGGCGCCGCCTGGGCGCCCCATGCTGCTTGGAGCCGTGCAATGTGAGATGAGTGCAATAGCTCAAGGGCTGCGAAAAACATAATCATGATAGGAATTTAATGGCGGCAGTGGTACCAGGCATCGCCATCGCCATCATAAACATAGTCATCATCACTGCAACCCCTAAACCCTAAACCCTAAGCCCTAAACCGCGCAACCACAGCAAGAGAAATGCGACAGCTGCAGTATGCAGAGGCGGGCCGGCTCTGCGAGACTTCGCAGTGCTTTGCGGGTCCATCATCGCTCCTGGGATGAGGCCAATAGGGTTTAGGGTTTAGGGTTCACGCAGCAAGCACCAAGGTTTCCATGAAGGTATGCAGGCTCAAAATTGCAGCATTTTGGAAGAGACATCCCTTGCCATTGCTGCTCCATGGATTGTGTCTGAAGAAGGGGTGTATGATAGTCGGAATGTTGCACAGGTGTGATCACAGATGTCATTACTGTGCAGCAAGTGTTCGACCTTTGTGATTCGCTCGCTCTTGTTGCAGATCTCCGCTTGGCCATAAGCTCGTCCAACCAGGCACTGCTTGGCAGAGCATTTTCTAGATGCAGAGTCCTTGCCAATCCTCGACACTGACGAGCCGCAGGCAGGGACGGGGGATTCCATCAGCATGACGGTACTGGCACCCCAAATCCGGGGGTTGGGTTGAGGGTTTAGGGTTTAGGGTACTGATTACGACTGCGAATGACCTAGAGCTCGATGCGCTTGTCGGATTTGGATCTGATGGCGCGAACAGCTCAAGACAACAATGACAGACATAAACTGAACATGCGGAACCAAAAGACATGCAATGGGCGCATTGGTCAGGCTTGTCTTCGCAATGAAAGACAGAACAGTCCGGCCTGTCATTGCACACTCTCACTCGCTCTCGCTCTCTCTGTCTCTCTTTTTCTCTCTTGTTCCTCCTCGACTGTGCCTTCACACTCCCTTGGCAGCGAAAAGATCCTCAAGGACATAGCGCCCTGAAGTCCTGAAGCGTTCAGTGCTCTTAGGGTCTATGAAGCCTGTCGAGTCCATTCGCTTGCCTGTACCTTACGTCCGTCGTATGTCCACCACCAGTTTGCCGAGCAGCTGATCCGCCTACTACACTGCCGTCCACCACAAAGTTACTTGGCCAGACAAGTCAGCCATGACAAGCTTGCACATGGATTAGGATTTCGGGCTTCGGAGTTCAGGGTCGAGGAGTTTAGGGTTGCATATGGCATGTTGGTTGCTCTATGGAAAACATGCACAGGAAAGTAGGCCATTTCGTTTGGAGAGATGTTATGGAGACTCCGAGGGTGCGAGCCCCTGCGCTGTGACAGCGAGCTTCTGGCGCAGTACAGAAGCCAGGTGCCTACAACTAGTTTGTGCCCACAGAAGCACGTGCCTCGCCAAGATTTCTGTTGAGCTGCTAGGTCTGCCAGATCGAGACAGTTTAGATTCAGGATTCGATTCTGCTGCCTGCAATGGATTTAGCAGAGTCCCTGATGCAAAGGCATCAGGCAGAAGCTGGGCACCAGACCGTTGCCGGAGAGGCACTTCTCGGCACACTCAGAAAGAGCAGAGGACTAAGTGGTAGGCAACACGCCAATTCTGGCTCACATTAGTCAATTCTTGCAACAGGCCAGTCATCCGAGTATGAAAGCTTTCTGCTGCTATGGCTGCAACAGTGCGTCGTGAGTGACGACACGATTTACCAAAGCCAGACTTGTGATCATCATTTTCCTGCGAAGGCGTCCAACAGACCCAGCGCAAAGCTCGGTGGAGGCCTCACCTTCGCAAGTATCGCATTCAGAGGAGCGAGAGCATGCGAGAGCATGGTTTGTGCATGCAGGGCTTGTGCATGCAGGACCGGACCCGTAGTTGGACTGTGCTGGTCTTCGGCAAGACCGGTGCGGGCAAGAGCCATCTCGGCAACCTGATACTAGGCTTGGAGCAGCTGAGTTCGTAAAGCCGGGTCGAGCTGATGAACTCGAAAGTAAACACGCATATGTTTGCGTTTCTACTGCCTGCAGATCAAAAAAAGGCATCCTTGCCTCTGTCCTGGAATTAAAGCACTCGTCAGAGTCCTCTAAACCCTGTATTACCCCTACATGACCCCAATATACTACAGTAGTTTCCATTTTCTTTTCCATTGTCCCAATATTATAACCCCAATATACTA
>CAJNIZ010004570.1:59866-93298 GCA_905231905.1 Symbiodinium pilosum | reverse complement strand
TAGGTCGAAACTATATTCCTGGCGATGTATACAGGATTTTGGGGAGTATTGTCGGGCTCATGAAGGGGGATACTAGGAGTTTAGACTATAGCACATTCAAAGCCTTGCTTGCATGCCCCAGCTTGCAGGCCCCATCGCGCATGTGTCCATGTAGTAGTTCAGAGAGAGAGAGAGAGAGTGGAAGCCTGGAGATGGCACCAAAAAGATTATCGTTGCAGTAACATAGCGGTAGTACTCCAACACCTTAAGAAGACACCAAAACAGTATGAGGACCACAAAAAAGTGCGAGGGACTACCGACGTATGACATTTGCAAAGACGATAGACCACAAATCGTCAGCATGTTTGATGTCGGCGTGCGCAGGCTACTCGATTGATTACTCGAAGTGGAAGAGGATAGCGCAAGAGGAGGCGGAACAGCAGCAGATGAGCCGTCACCTCCTGCCAACAAGAACCCCCCCGCCTCTTCTGCTGTTGCATGTTCATGTGGCGCGCAATAGGAAGAATGTGACTGACTGTTGACATGCCTGGAATGGGATCTGATGTGGAGGCTGCTGAAGAGGAGGACAGACCAGCCGCGGCAGTTGCAGCTGCAGTCGTGGTACATTGTTTGACGGCTTGTTTGGTGGAGATGCTACTCCTGCAAATGGTGAACATAAATCCATGCAGGATGAAGTTCAGCGATATGAGCGCGAGGTGGCAAAAGAACCCACTATCACGATGGACGACGTCTATGCGAAGGCTGGCTAGAGTATGGATGCCTGCGCCAAGCCAAAACACCACTGATGCAGGAGGCTGGCCGGCAGAAGCAAGTGGACAGGCACCGCCTTGCCTGCCTTCTGTTCTAGACTGCGACTTGCGAGCGGCTATGCCTCAACCCTGCGAACAAGAAATGGCAAGCAGGCTTCAAGAGCTGAAGATCAAGATGGCAGTGGAGGCCTATGAAAAGCGTAGGCCTGCTGACACGGCCCTGCTCCCAGTCCAGGCGCTGTTTAGGGGAGGCAAAAGGTATACAAGGCCCCCCGGGGGGTGGAGTAGGGATAGATATGTATATATATATACATACATACGCACATAAAGCTAGGGCAGCCAAGGCTTCTCTAAGGTCGCTCTGCCCTGCACCTGTCGTAGACCATGAAATTTGAAGTCACAGGAGAAAGATGTTGCACTTGCTTAAGCTACTGTCGGTCATACTAGCGGCATCGTGCATTCGACAACAGGTGCAGTAATCGTAGTAAAATCGCGGGAAGAAAAAGACAAGAAGGGTGCCACTACTAGTGGTAGCTGTGGTTGTGATGCTGCACGACAACTATTGTTCCCAGTACTCCTTTGGAGAGGCAAAGCATGATTATTGTTATTGCTAGTGCTGCCGCTACCGCCACCACCGCCGCCACCACCGCCGCCACCCACCGCCGCCACCACCGCCGCCACCACCACAACTGCTGCGGCGGGAGCTGTAGTGGCAGCCATTGAGCTCAAGCAAGGGTTTGGGGTATTGGGTGCAGGGTCTAGGGCACCAACAGTCAGTTCATCGATAAGTACTGAAAGCGTTGTTCTCAATGTTGCACCTTCCTTACCCCGCCCGACTGTTTCCTCGAGGTATAGCTATTGCCGCTTACCATGATCACTTCTGTTCTGCAAGTTTCTGCAAGTTAGTGAAAAAAATGTGTGGGGACCCTATGGTAAGGTCAAACCCCACTGGTAAGGTCATGCACCACTACTGGGTGAAGGAGGCTGGAGATCCTGAAGCCATTGGTGAGTACTTCCCTACTGGCGACGAGCGCAACGGCGTTCCGCTGTACAGGAACCAGTGGGGTCCTTATTTTGTCAGCGCAGAAACATCCAGGCACCAGAGAATACTGGGGCCACCATATGGCCCTGTAGTCCTTACATAACTTAGTGCTACCTTAAATGACTTCGAAACTATCTTCTTCTGGCTTAGGCCCCCAAAGTCAGAGTGCAAGCACATAGCAATTCCGTGTTTGCCTAAGGAATGGCTTGGGTCTGAGCCGGGAAGCCCATGGATCAGCTGAGGATCGCAGTGCGGCTGGCTGTCCTTGATTTCTTCCTGGCTGAAATACTGGAATGGGTGCATATATTTGAAGCCAAGATTATGGAGTTCCTGCTTAGTCTTATGACTTATAGTTGTATATATATATATATCTGTATGTATATATATATATATTCATTTATTTATATCATGTTGATTAAGATTCCTGTGTCAGCACTCGACCCTTCGAGGATGCCTTCAGTTGGGTAATCGGGAGCCTATCGGACCGGCGGCCACTCTACGGGGTGAAGAGCGATGATCTCTCTGCTCCAACCCTGGGTTGGCAGGCCGAGTTGAGGGTTATACTGGATTTCCATGAGCTATAATCTAAACTCCTCAACTGGGGTTATATAGGGGATTTTTTAGGGGACGATTATAGGGGCTATTAAGGGGGATGCTAGGAGTTTAGACAATGGCGCATGTGGGGTTCGTTTGAATGGGAAATGTAGGGGTGTGTAGGGATTTGTAGGGTTTTATGGGCTAACAATAAAGAATCGGATAGACACGAATTAGAAACTTGGGTTAGAGGGCTTGGGGTTAAGGATGTGCTAGATCCTATTCAGAGATCTTTCCTACAGAGACCCTTTCTTTTCGGGGGACAGGTTTCTGTATCCTTGGGTCAACGGGATGAAGTATAGAGGACACCCAGACATGTGTTGCAAGTATCCAGAAACTGGGTTTGAAATAAACACTTAGCTATTTGTTTGTCACAAACGTGATGTTTTGTTGTCGCCTGATTCTCATGGGGCGGTCATTGTGTATACTAGCTGTCGTCCCTTACTGTTGCTCCTCCTACTACCGTACTGCTACTCCTACTTCAGCCACTAGATTTTATACCAAGAATGAACAGCAACTGGTCCTTGCATTCTGATTGCCAGCATTGCAAGCATTGCCTCTGTCACTCACATTGTGCTTGTAAATCCGCTAGATCTGACTAGCTATGTGGTGATCAGAAAAATGCCGCATCTATGAACATTCTGAGTACCAGTGCTAGCGTTGTCATTTGCCAGCACTACCATCACTTCACAAGGGCTTACTATTGCTATGATTCTGCTACACTTGTGTTACAGGGAGTAGGATGCAACGGTGTTCCGAGCAAGCTGCAGGCATTCACGGCTCCTGATCCCGCCCCGGTCATCCGATACTACACGAAGGCATGGGCTGCCAGGCTTTTGAACAAACAGGGATATATTGGGTTTTATGGGTGAATAATGGAGAGACGAATGCTAACAGAAAATGCAGAGTGAAATGGAAACTTGGATTATCTAGGGGTTTAAAGGCATTAAGATCAAGGGTGTACTGTATCGTAGCAAGCTGCGGGACCCTAGGGATGGCCTTTTTCGGGATACCAACCTAGAGTACACAACCTTGTTTCTGGGACACCTTCACGTAAACCCTAAACCCTAAACGACTTGGAAACCTCCGGGGTCCTTCTTAAGGAGCATCTTGAGAAGCCTTCCCTGTGGGGTCTCAAGTCAACAGGGATTTCTGGATTTTCTAGGGTTGATGAGGTTTGCACGACTTACAGGGTTCATAAGGTTGTTGGTCCTAAGCCCTGGGCTCTGGCAAACTCAAGGAGCCCAAAATAAAGTGCTTGCAATCACCATCAAACTCGGGATGTTCTGACCATATTAGAAAAAGAGTTGCTTATCATAAGCCCCAACAACAGCTAAAGTTGCATTTTTTGTTGGGAGGGCTGGGGCAGACAGGGTACTGTACAGTTCAAGATTTGTTGTCCCTCGTGCACATGTTTGGTGACTTTGTAGTTGCAGGCCGTCCTGAAACCTCCTCGTAATCAAAGCCAAAAACCTAAGTACTTTCCATGATCTCCCACTGTTCCCATCCCTGCTTCTCTGAGGGAGGCAAAAAATCTCAGTTCTTAGTTACTCGCAGGTAGAACTAGCAGAGACATCTAGAGGGGGTGATGGCTTCCTAACCCAGAGGAGAACCAAAGGCATAAGGCTAGTAGCCTTCAGACTTCCGGGCAGAGATCTTGTTGCTTTTCGGGCGCGCTCGGCCCTTTAGCAAGCCCTGCAAAACTGGCTCTACACCCTATACCCGAAGCCTAACTGGCAGGTAGAAGCAGCCCGGACGTTCAAGGACCTGCGACCATCTTGAGTCTGTATAAACTCAAAAACTAAGGTTGAGGAATTAGGATCCTGGGGACTTAACTCCAGCATAGTTCCTTGTGGGATGTGTCAGGGTTGTTGGATCAAAGTCTAGGTAGGGCTGTGGTTGTCGGTGTAAGTGAATCACTCGCAAGCTAGCACCTTCTACATACTTCTACAGGGCTTTAGAAGGGAAAGATTGGAATCAATTTGTCTTAAGCCTTTTTTTTAAGCTGCTGCTATGCAATCATGAACAGAGTGCCTCAATCAAGCCACTGAAAGGTTGTCAAGGTACGGGCTGTTCCTGGCAGGACCGGGGCAATCGTGCTTTTGGCCAGCGCAAGTGGCAGGACGCGGAGTCCTGGTACTCGCAGGCGCATCTGCTTGGAGTGCTTAATCATCAGCGATGGCGACAACTTATAATTAGGGGCCTTTTATGGGTTGTATGGGGTTACATAGGGTCACATTGGTGTTGTATTGTAGGGCAAGACAGGAACCTACTCAGGAAAGGCAGGGATCATATGAGATTTTACTCAAGGCTCTGACATTGCAGCTGCAAGAGTTTCTGGCTGTTGATCGCATGTCCGCCCTTTGTGTGCTCAATGCATGTGTGGAGGCCCTGAAGTGTGGCGCGGCTCTCAGACAGTTCGATACAGACAAGTTGGCACGTACAAATTTCGTAATATCAAGAGGAATAGTAGGGTGGAAGCATATGGGGCTCCCTAAGATAAAGGTCTTTTTGGGGTCTTATAATTGGGCTCCTGGCGCATTGGAAACGAGCCCCCAGGATAATGAAGTATTGATAGATGAAGGCTAGGCAGGAGCCACAATTTGGGCGCAGACCTGAGTTTGTAGAGTGCGGCCATTCATGGACGTCGCAGGAATGGAGCAGCAGGAGAATGCGGAGCCAGTTCCTGAGCGTTGCACAAACTTGCTGGAGTTTTCTTTGGTTCTTTCAGCACTTGGCTGTTTCTTTTGTTAAAAGTTGTTTTCGGGAACACTTGCGAATCATGAGATACACCTGTCCGAAGCCTGAGTCTGAGTTGCAAAGGTCCTATGCACTGCTTCTGTCGAACCGCTCCGAGACGCGCATGCGGTTGCAGGCAAGGAATGCTACGGAGATTCTCATGCCAGGTTTAGAGTTCTGAGTTAAGATTCAGGGTTTGGTGTTTGGGTTCCTCTGAAACCGCAGGAATTCTCATTGATGCAACGGGGCTGCACAGGTCCCGTTGTCATTTGTTCCGCATGAGCATCGAGGAAAAGGAAGATTCTTGCTTGGCACGCCCTCCCACATAAACACTGCAACCAGCGCTGTCCTCAAGAGTCCTATTTTGGCCATTTTTATTTGCCAGATGAGAGGCGTGATAGCAGCGCACATCTTCTCAAATTGAGGGCCCACCCTGTACACAAGTAAACTCAACAAGTTGAGAAAGGACGCTGTGGGTCATACGAGATCCCCTTTCTAGGGCATCCTGAACCCTGGCACTAAATGTGACCTTTGTGATGGTGAGGACTTTCGCGGCGCAGCCGATGATGCAGACGAGGCCTCCTGAGCAATGGCAGCAATCCACGCATTTTGCAGGATTTTGGGTATTTCTCAGAAGAAGGCTTACAGAATATTTGTGGTCCCTACAAGTGTGTTCATGGTGGTTAATAAATAGGCAACGCAGGATGACATGTAGGGACAGCTGTTGGGATTTAGATATGTTGACTACTACAGGAGTCCATGCCCTCATTCCCCACTTAGCGCCAGTAGGTAGTAGTTGTGGAACATCGGAATGAAAGCTGCTCATAATTTTGGTCGTACTAGTACTAGCTGGGTGTGCTCCCTAGTACACAAGTGATCCACGGCCCTCGTCTCCGCTGTGGCAGGCTCTCAGGAACATCCGGGCACATGGTACAGCCACAGGAGACATAGTCAGCTCATCGCATGTGAAGGTGTGGATATTAGGAGACCAGCTTCTCCAAAATGACGTCCGTGCAATCTTTCAGCGGTATGACTACCTTTATGTCCCTAAGGTGCTTGAGGCTAACCAGATCAATCCTGAGGAGACACAGAAAGCCTGCGTCCACTTCATCAAAAGACTGTGCTGCCAGAGCCTCAGGAGGACGCTTGAAAGGTACGTTCAGCAGTGTCAGCGAAAACTGTTGTGGTCTGAGCGTTTGGCAGCTGGATAGTGACCAAAGCCACATGCGCTGTTGCAGCAAACACATGTTTTATGTTGAGATTGGTTGTTGCTACCCGTAATCTTCGATGTAGTTCTCAGGTATACTAGGATGTGTGTCGTACAAAGTCCAAATCAATGTCTTGAAAGGCGCCTGGGGCGCGCGTTGCATGCGATGAACCGCATGTCCGAGGCTGATTCATTCAAGCTTGCGTGGTTGGGGGGCATTTTGTCATGCTTACTTAAACATCGAGGTATGTTTCAATATTGATATTTGGTGATGGTCCGCCTCGCAGAAAAGTCTACCTACCACTTGGCTCGAGGATCAGGGTGTTTGAGCATCTCGGCATTTGTTACCCTCCCGGGCCCAAGATGTTCGGAGGTATCGAAGTTTGGCAAGCTTGCTAGATCTTCATACTTGCCTTCTTCTTGGCTGCCTTTATTTCACCGAAGGCTTGGAGTGCTCTAAGCAGCTGCCTGATGAAAGACTGAAATTCCCCTCTGAAGCCTCGCTGGTGGAGTTGCGTTACCGATCTACAGGTCATACTACTGCTAAGGCCCGAGACAGAAGAGCGTTGGATAGTTGAAACATGTTGCAGGCAATGCGGCTGTTGCACCACGAGCGGCGCAACTACCCCCATTGCCAGGTGGCTGTGTGGCGTGCGGCTTTGTTCTTGTGAGTCATAGGTAATCAAGGAATATATCCTGACAACGATCCCTTTTGAGTTTCCATAAGAAATAAGTTGTCAGTAAAGAGATATTAACTTTTGACCCCATCTTTCACTCCATGCTAACAAGAAGCAAGCAGTGGCGCAGGCAAGCCCAGCTGGCGAGACAAGCTTTTGCTGCAATGCAAACAAGTGGATGGATCTGAAAGACATACTGTACAACTTACGCATACTTGAGCCAGAAGCTCGCCGTGTAGAGTTGTATACCCTCTAAGAGAACTCCTCGCCATTCGTGGACATGCCCGGATTTAGGACTCCACTCAAAGAAGCCCTTGAACCCTGAAACCCCAAACCCTGAGCCCTTAGACCCACAGCCCTAGGATCTTTCAAAGAAGCCAGGAAATCCAGCGCATGGCCGAAGCAACACGTCTTGCACTTCGATCCGTCGGGCGTGACCCTGGCGATGTTGGAATAGAAACATGGGCTATGTGTGTTGGTGTGTGGGTGCGTGCGTGTGTGTGTGTGTGTGTGTGTGTGTGTTTTGTTCTTTTTTGTTTTTCTTTTTTTATCCCCCGGGTTGGTTTTCTACAAGTAAAGATTACATTATTTGGATGTATTTGGTGGGAAAAGGGGAACCCCATTTTACCCTCAAATAACGACAGAGCTTGGGCTACCGCAGTTCAGGAGAGGCTGACGGCTAGACATAAGGATGCCCCTGTTTTCACAAACAGGCACCTCTACATGGGCAAAATCTGTATGCGCTTTGTGGCAACAGTTGTTGTAAGAGACCGCCAGGAAACCAGCTGGGGAGTATGACCGCTTTCTTTCCTTGAGCATCCTACGGATGATAGAATGGGAAGAAGCACATTTGGCTCAGCAGCCAAAAATCGTTGCTCGAATGTGTGGCTTTGGCATGAATGGCTAGGCGGGACTCCGTCACAGTCTCGAGGAGAGAGGCCATTTGTTTGAGTCAGGGTGCTCCAAGGAAAATCCGAGTTAGATGGACATTTGACAGAATTTTCGCATGTCGTCTGGAACTTGAGTATTAAGGACATTGTGCTCAAGTTCTATGTGGGCTTAAGTGGAAGTTGGGGCATGGCAAAGACAGCTCTACATCAGATCCAAGATTTGAGTGTCGTTGCGTAGCCGTAGCTGCAAAAGTGAATCCCCCACATCGGCACCCCAAGCAGGATCCAGAATTTCGAGAAGCCCGCTGAACCTTAAACTCTCTTTCAACCCCCTAACATGAAATCCCATATCCCACCAAAAAAGCCTGTTCTTGCGACAGGCAAGAGGCTGGCATGGATAGTCCTCAAGGCCGAAAGCTCATGGAGTTTGTGGCGATGATTTCCGAGGACCAAGGGACTTTCCGGCAGCGCAGGCCATTGTTCGAGGGCGTTCTGGATTCTAGAAGGTGACGAGCTTTTAAAGCACGACCTCTGGGTATTCATGCAGATATGGTATCACCATGTGACTCCCATGACAGAAACTTTGCGTTAGTGCTCCTGGCAGCCACTTGATTGCTTGTAGCCGTTGCAGCGTTTACCTCACCAATGCGCCTGCGGTTCGATCTGCCAACCGAGTGCAGTTTGCTTTTCCATGCCGACCCATGCCTTTTAGACAGTTGGCAGGAGCAGCTTGTGATGATGACTGGTCATGATATATGCTGTATCTGCGTGCTTGATTACAGCAGATCCCTGCTCTGTGAGAGTAGTGATTTTGCAGCTAGCAGGTTGGTGATGCTTGCATGTATTACAGTCTTCTACCGCTGCTGCAGTACCTTGTCATGTGAGTTGTTATCCACGATGGCGTCGATGGCAATTGCTTCGGGCAGCTGTCAGCCAAGTTCGTCAGAGAAACTTTACATGGTAGTTTTCCAAAATTGAGGTTCCCCTTATACACCCCAATAAGACTACAATCCGCAAAATGGGGACCCGAAAAATGGCACCCCTACTTTTGGGAAATGCCCGCTTGGAGTCTCCTCAAGTCTCATTGGCTTTCGGCCTGCAAGTCCAGGACCTTCAGAAGGAAGTCTCGTCCCTGAAGGCGTCGGCTACATAGGGGAGGGTGGGTCTTGGGACACTCGGGATTATTATACTTCTAGGGTTGAGCAGACAGTTAGGGGGGGTCCCTACTCAAAAGTCTATAGGGGCACTATTCCTACCTCATAGATATCAAGGATTTCATACAGAAATACCCCTACAAATATATTCCCTAGTTTCCATTTCATTTTCCATTTTCTTTTCCATTTGATTCTCCATTATAGTAGTTTCCATTTTCTTTTCCATTATCCCCAATATATAATGATGACCAGAAGTTCATCTGTCAGATAGCTGCTTGCGGGATACCTAGAATAATCTTCGTATTCTGAGAGCAAAAGCGTTGACCCCTTTTGACGAGATTCCCAACCCCCTAAACCCTAATCCTGAAGCGTGTGGTGCAGGCATCCGAAGCAGAAGGCAGCTTTGCATTGCCTTTGCCTCTCATGCAGCTCCTGAGCAAGCCCGAAGCTCAGCACCAGAAGCCTGATACCTCTCAAATAAGGACTACACTCAAGTATAAGCTGGGATTGTTAATAGGATTTAGGGTATAGTTGAAAGCCCCAGAAATATCCGGATTGTTGATGGGATACAAGGTATAATTCTAGGCCAGGAACCATTCAACAAAAGTTGCTGCTTCTGACGATGATAATGCCTATCAGATGCCTGGTGATGCCCCTTGCTTCTGTAGAGATATACCACGTGCTGTACCAGAAAGGTAAGGTAGGGTCGGTCATCTGGGAACTCCGAAAGAGGCCTCCCCGCCCACCTGAACGAATAGCCGACAATATTTATATTAATATTAATAATTATAATAGTATTTATATTAATAATAATATTAATATTAATATTAACATTCATGTCTAAACTGTTAAGATGCCTTGGCGCCTTGCGCTTAGGGAACCAAAACCAGTACCATGACCTTTGATGCCCTCATCAGGGCATGCAGCATTCCAGTTCTCGGACAGGGCGACATCTAGGCTTTAAGTTTTAGGGGGGGCGATCAAGTCTTGGCTTCCTGGCTTCTAGCCTAGTCCATATTCTTGGATTCTGTGATCTGCAAAGTATTCTTTACTCCCAATGAGAGGTTGAGCACTTGGAAACTAAGACCAGCTCGCTCATGCCCGTGCGCCACCTCCCCACAATTGCCTCCCTCGACCCTAAAGCCTAGACCCGAAACCCGAGCCAGGCTTGAGTACATCCTCCTCAAAGCGCAGGAGGTGGAAAGTGAAGTCCTGGAGTCTCTGCAGGCATCATGCAGCTAATGGAGGTCGCAAAATATTGGAGCGTCTATATTGGGGTCCTCCAATTTGGGGAAACTGAAAGGTTCTGTTCTCCAAAAGCTGCTCCTCTGATAGTAGGAGGCTGAGCATGAGGATCCCATTGGGGGCGTACCTGTCACCCTAAACTTCAAAATCCTAAATCCCAAACCCTACACAGAAAGAGACGTTTGGCTTGGCCTGCAGGCATTGCTTCAAATCAACGGCGTTCTCAGATGTTTGGTCAACATCATCCAGGCAGCACAGGATTTCTTAAGCCGATCAGCCTTGTCATTCGAAGAACAGAAGCCTCAAGCCGCCAAGCTTGGCGAGCTGCCGCATGATCATGAAGGTCAAGAAATTCTCTATTACTGGGCTGATTGGTCAGGAGCAGAGAGATTCAGATTCAGAAATGCACGGAAGAATCAAATCAGCGATGATGGCCACCATACTTGAATAGAGTGTTGGGGAGCATACATGATGATGGGGAGGTGCAATTTGAGTCTTGGCCGTAATGCATCCTCCAGACGCTGGGCTTTGTGTGGCAGGCGCAGTGGCGCTCGAATTTGGAGGGCAAGTTTGTGGACCTCTTCAAACTACCAGGTCCACATTCTGCGTGCTCCATGAACCGAACCCTGAAAGCAAGTTCCTGGATCCTTCTTGGAATGCCTTGGCTCCAAGTTCTGAACAGGCTCTTCTAAGGTAAGTCAGAGGTCGCATGCGGTATAATAATTTCAGCTCTTGTTACATGAAGTAGCAGGCCTGTTTGCCACTATGGAAACACGCTCACTTTAGTGTGCACTTGTGTTTGACTATTGCGTCAGCTAGCAGACATGAATTACATAAGCACGTCCCAGAAAAAGATAAACTCACCTGATCTTGTGATGAATACAGGTAAAGAGATATCGCTTGGTGTAGCTAAGTTTGTTTTCTTGACCCGACTAAATGTTGCAAGATTTTTGGCAGCCCATAATGAGGGAAGCTTGATCTTCGCGATCACCTGTTTTTACCTGTCAACTTTAATCAACTGGCACACATTAAGTTGGACAGTACTTTCTCCAAAGCAAGCTTCAATTGACTTCCAGGAACAGCTACGCACGTGACAAAAGTTTGGAGCATACTACTGTATGAACCTGGATTCGACATATGAAGGAGCTCCATTTTTGTTTGTTTGCGCAACTCCTGCCTTCTCCTTGCAAGTTTGCAAGTTTTCTCTGTTCCCTACTCCAATATGGGATTTGAGTGTTGCGCTGTTATGTTGTTTATTTTGTGGGGTCCCAGTGGTCTTGGAAGGCACCGGAATTGTTTTCTAAGTATCTTGTGTGTCAGTAGTATTTGGTTCAACCGGAGCTCCATCAACCTGTTGAAGATATGTCGTTTGTAGATCCACGCCAGTTGCAACATGTTGCAACTGTTTAGATTTTGCTCAAATCTACAGGCCTTCTTTTCCTCTTGATGGGCGGCTTGAGAAAGGACTGGCTCACATCAGAACTCAAGCTCGATGTGAAAAAGAGACTTCTTGTTGACGAAGGTTTTTTTTCCATGTGCGCATCTTGATCAAGTTTGACATAAGCTTGTTTGCGAGAGGCCCGCTAAGTCTAGGGTCTGGTATTACATGAACCCTCTACCCTGAGCCCCAGTTCCTAGACTTTATGTATCACTCTAAGCCCTACAAGGGAGGTGGACATGATGGTGCTTTGCGCTCAAGATGCATCAAAGCCACGGGCAGCAGGTGCCTGTGCAGCTGCATCCGTTCGGCGCTGAGCCTCGTGAGCTTCATTAGCTGGTGCCGAGCAGTGAATTAGGGACTGTAACCCCATGGCAGTCCTGATATAGTCCTCTTCTCTTGCGAAGAAGAAACTGTTCAGAACTTATTGCTTAGTCCTGAGAGGACAACTGAATCAAAGATGCAATCAGGTCTCCAAGTAGAAGACCAGGAGATTCATCGTTGTAAGGGTGAGGTCTGAATAGCAAAGGGACAAGATTTTGCGACTAGGCTGCAGATGACACATATTGAAACTGTAACAATCAACTGCCTGAGCTGAAACCTTCAAACCCTTCATTCAAAGGACTGGCTTGACATTACAAGATTTCCGAGTGCCCAGGTGGCGGCTCTCATGTGCGACGGCAACGAGCCAAACTTACGGTCTGATGCCCAGAGGGGTGCTGACTTAGATCAGACTGTAGGATTTCTAGGGGTGTCTTGAAAACAGTTGTTAACTTCTGCCTGCTGTGACTCCCAGTACACAGTTTAAAGCATGTTGGGGGGAGGGTTCCAGGGCAGATTCAGGTTTAGGATGCATGGAGGACATCTTACGCCTTACGCCACTTCATGTCAAATACGGGGGTTTCCCAAAATGGGGGACTTGGGTCTAGATTGGGGTCCCTTCATTCCAACCAAACTGCCGTATATCCCATGAGTGCCAGCAGTTTGGAGGTTTTACGTAGCTCCGGATGTCCTCCATCCACCGTAGGGATCTCCACGCAAGCTGTCTAAGACACCAAGAGATCCTTTCTGAGAGCTTCTCAGAATTACGGATCAGGGCTTTAGAGGGTTTTTAGGTTTTAGGGTCTTCAGGTTTTAGGGTTTAGGGTTTAGAGCTTAGGGAAACTTAGGGACCTTCATGTGGATATTTCTCAAAACCATCTTTATATCTTACATTTCGTTGTGTGACAGGAGCTGCTTGCTTCAAACATTCAAGTTTCGACTAGCCTATAGTCCCCTAATGTTAGCACTGAAAAGCACTAGTGTTCCGTAAGATGCCTACCTAGTGCAAACCTTTTTTTTTGAGAATCGCCTAATCTCCACAATATAACGTGTTGCTAGACCCCAAAAGGCTACTTGGCCAGGAGCTTGCACGGGAATCTGGGCATCTGACGCCACGATCAAGCTATGCATACTGTCCAACAGCTCTGATTTACGAAGATGCAAAAAACACATGCTGCCACTTCATCAAGCCTAAGATTCAAGCACCTCCAGTCACGCAGTGACCAGACTTGCCAGGCAGCTGCTCTTATCCTTGCACTTCTTGCCATCGTCAGAATCATTGCCTCTAACATATGGGCACTATTGCGATACCACATCTGTTGCTACTGTCGGTCTTCCTGGTGTCTGTGTGATCATGCCATGGCACGGGCAGCCATTGCCTTGAGCCGTCGGGTTGAGGACTTTTCCCGGAAAAGTTGTCGAGCGTTTCCACTTGAGGAGCTGTACCGATTGGGCCGTGGAACTGGGCAGGATCGTTTGCATCTCGCCCGCCTCATTCATCAGGAGGTTGCCATCCGAAATGCACAGTTGTGTAAGGAGCTTCTGCTCCTTCCTTTCGGTCTTGCGCAGACAGAGGGTGTCGGCCGTGTTGTTGAGTGCTTCAGCAGCTACGTGGATTGGCTGTCAGCTTTTCCCGTCCCCCAGGAACCCAAGCATGATGAAGATTTCACGCAGTTGTTGGAACAGATTCTCCAGGACAATGCAGATGTCACCCGATCTCTTGGGACAGCCGTTCATGAAGTGAAGACGGCCCTGGGCAGTGCCTATGAAGAAGTACGTCCTGAAGTAGACTTGATCATGGACCGATTCTTCATCAAGCGCATCGGGCTTCGCTTCTTGATACAGCACCACATCGAGGCAGCGCAGGTGGTTCCTGGAGCTTCGGGCATCATCCGCAGTGACGTCGGCGTAGGCGAGATCCTCCGCAGTGCTGCGACTGAAGCGCGCAAGAGCGTCGAGGATGAACTGGGCATCTCACCAGATGTGGAGGTCTTTGGTGATGGAGCTGAGATCCCCATCACCCAGTCGACTCATGCAAGTACCTATGCGACAGGCCGAGGGTTGGGAAGCAGCCCGAACTTAGTGCACAACCGGCACTTTACGCATGTGCCGAGCCACGTGCGCTTCATATGCTTCGAGCTGTTACGTAATGCCTGCCGTGCGGTAGCTTCAAATTGGCAGCGCAGACAGTTGCAAGAACAGCAAGAACTCCTGATATCCGTGGCAGATGCTGCCTTCAAAGCAGGAGATGGGGATAACTTGCCATCTTACCAATCCGTACCTCTTGGACGAGCCGCAGTAGCAACTCTCCCGTTCGCGGTGCCATCAGGAATGTGGAAGACAAACCATGGAGAACGACCGGCGCCGGTCCGCGCAATTTTCGCCTACGGGAGAGATGAGGTGTCCATCAAGGTCTCAGATGAAGGTGGTGGACTTCCCAGGAGCGAAGTGCAAACCGCGTGGAGCTACTACACCTCTGGAACACATTCCCACTCTGCTCGGCCTCGACATGCGCAGGTTGACTTTCACGAGCCAAGAGAGCTTTTGCAGACTGCTGGAGTTGGCTTGCCGCTGGCCAGACTGCATGCGCGGTACTACGGAGGTGACGTGGTATTGAAATCGATGGAGGGATTTGGAACTGATGTCTACGTTTTCTTACACAGGCTCGGGCAGTGCTGCGAGAACTTGCCGCAGGGCGTTCGGATCAGTCCAGCACAGCAAGATTCCTCAGTTGGAGGGGAGGCTTCTATTCGACTCTTAGAGGCCTTGGGCGACATGAGTGAGGCAGACGTCGCCTTCCTGACCCGGCGTCTACATGAAAGGCGCTTGAGGATGCAGGACAGCCAAAGTGCTGCAGAAGATTCGTAGATGCTGGAAGAGACATTTAAGTCGTCTCACCAAAAGCTTAACCTTTGCAACTCAGTCAGGCTTGCACCGTGCTAAGGTTTGGGACATTAAGATCTGAAGCCCTCCAAACAAAGCCTGCATGGCTGCACAAGCTGCAGGCATGCCTGGGCAATGTCACAATGAAGACTCTTCTCATTCTGTTTGCTTCCTATTGGGATTTAGACTGTTGATTGCAATGTGTCCTACCAAAGCTGCTCTTCTTGAAGCCGGTATCAGGGCACTCGCTAGGTTCAGACAGAAGCTCTGACTTCCCCTCTAGCTGTTTGGCTCATTCATTGTGTAATCCCAACAAGGGTCCATTGCCTAGAGGCCTAGAAACCCAAACCCCAACTTTTGGAGTCGTCTTTCAACTTGGTTTGTGTGGTTATCATATGGCTTCAAAATGGGGACTACAGAACAGGCACTCCATAAGGAGAAAGTGGTTCTGTAGGGCTTCATCATTGTGACCTTCATGAAGCTGGTGGAGGGTGTAGGTTCGTTGGGAGTGCAGGAGTAGGGGGATGCTACTCTTTGCAAATGTGGTTACTACTCTAGTTACTGCTGACATCATCCCATCATTCCCGATTAGCTAGCAGCCAGCTCCTGGCAGAAAGCTGGCGGGAAGGGAAAGCGACAAGGGAAGACAATGGCGCTGCTTCCTAAGCCTCAAGAATGAACCTCTGCCACCCCATAATAATGCATACCCCCAATATAGTACCATTACATATATTAAGGGGAATATGAGTTATTGGGGTTGGATAAGGGTTATTATCAGGACAATGAAGCCTGAAGCGTCTCGTAGACCTCAGCATGACAAGGCAGCCTGGCCCACACCATGAAGTTGGATTTCTATTTATGCACCTCGCGACTGGACAAATCATAGCTACACTCACCAACTGTCCTGCGGAATCTTACAGGAGACTGGCAAATCGGCGAGTGTGGTCAGCAAATCCTTAAAACAAGTTTCGAGACCTAGAATGACAATCAGGTTGCTCGCAGCCGAGACACACTGCTTCTGGGCTTTGCTTGGAGGCTGCAACTGCAAGGCAAGGATTTGAGGATTGGGCTTTGGGTACACAGTTTTGGGCGCTTTGTTCGGGATGCAGGGTTCAGGGTGTAGGGTGTGGTGCTGTGGTTCGGGGCTTCGGGCAAGTTGTTGTCTTAAGTGTAGCATGTGGTGCGTAGACTTTAGGGCTAGAGCTGCGCTGGCTGTGTACATGGGCAAAGGCTTAAGATTTCTTTTGGAGATCCTTGCAATAAGGTCACAAAGGACTTCCAGTTGAGAATTAATAGTTACCCAAAAGTAAGAAAGCATGTTCGTCTTTTGGGCGACCTTGTGCGAAGCATCCTGTAACAGCGACTCTCTTCTAGGACCCGAAGTCTGGAGCCCGTGACGAATGCTTTCGTCTCTACTGGGTCGGAGAGTGGTGAATAGGGTGCTTAGCTTTCGCTAAACGATTCCAGTCAGGAAGATAAGTTATGATTGGAAAAACTATCCCAATACGGAACCACTCTACTCGGAATCATATTTGTGGTGGCTGGTGGTTCAGGATGGAAGGTCACGCATCCCTAGGCTTGTACCTGCTCGCCACATAGGTAGTTTCCAAATCTTGGGTCCCAAGCTTTTATGCCACAATACTGGGCGATGCATTAAAGTCGGTACTAAAAGCAATTGACCTACCTGAAACAGTTTTGGGCAGCCTGGGCTGAGAGGCTACCGGCAGGCGCTTTCTTATTCCGGGGCCGAAGGTAGTAAAGGCTTGTCAGGCTTTAGTGCCGGTCGCGGATACATAGTCTTCCCTTCCAGCTCGTCATTATCGCTGCCTCCAATTCATCAAGCGCTTTTCAGCACGGAGAGGCGCTTGGGGAGTGTTGACAACCTGTACTCGGCTTCTCTAGGCTTGCTTGCTGAAACGCGTAGCCATTTATTGAAGAACAACGGCAGATTGGCCAGTAGCGGTGGAACCAAGATGATGCCAGTCCTTGATGGTGATGAGATGCCTGTGCCAGATGTCTTGCAGGTCGACAAGGATGTCTGCGAGCGCCTGATCTCCTTGGTGCACGGCCTGTGGGACTGCATTGCATTGCCACCCTGCTTGAGATTCACTAATCCAGAGGGCTTTGCTTGAGCAATTTAAGGGCCCCATCGCTCCCATGCCCAGGGGAACTTAAGAAGCTTTCAGAGGATGTCTTAGGAAGCTCTTCATGGGCTATGCTCATTTTCACAGCGCATGGTGTCGACTTGCAACCTTTGCTTACTGGTGCTTAGTAGGGAAAAAAAGGAATATATTCCCTGTAAAACCCTTGGATGATATATTCCCATATTCCCTACCAAACTCCCATATATACCCTATTATAATACCAGTACTTTCCGTTTTCTTTTCCGTTATCCCCATATGAACCCCATATTCCCTACCAACCCTACTAACCCCCAGTAAGTTTGTTCCTTGTGAAGGAGCATTGTAGGCAGCAGAGCCTGGAGTTGGCTGACGCCTCAATGAAGGGCCCACGGCGTTTAGGGTTAGAAGGGTTCAGGGATTAAGGGGTTTAGGTTTAGGGTTTGGGTGGGTGTAGGGGTTAAGGGATAGCAGGCTTCAGGGATTAAGAGGTTTAGGGTGTAGGGGTTTAGGGTTTAGAGGCTTGAGCTCCTACACAAACCAGGGATCTCTTAAGATTAGAAAGGCCTTCTTTGAGTCCTGGAGGCATTAATCGTATTTCATACATCTTTATACCATGGACCATGGGGAGGGGTTGGGGGGGGGACCCGTGAATGCTGATGCATGTATGCATATGTAGGTGTATCTGGGGTCCATGAGCCAGCCCTAGTTTGAGAATCTCCCACATATTGGTAGTTGTCCAAGTTATGGTACCTCTTTAGGTACCCATATCATATCAGCCCCTAAATTTAAGGGCCCCAAACAGGACCTACTTTTCACAGCCTGCATTATAAACCTTATACTACAGGCCTTTGTACACCCAGCTTGCCATGTGGTTGTCCATCTTCTTTTTCACTTGGTCCTCCATTACAATCCCATATACACATCTATACCTCTTTCTGCTTGATTGTTTTACAACCGTTAGCCCTGAACCCTAAACCCTAAAACCCCAACCCTAACCCTAAACCCGAAATCCTAAACACCCGCCAGAAAATTTGCTGGGAACTGGAAAAGGGCCGACGAGGTACTAGACCACCAGCCCTAAACCCTAAACCCCCACCCTTAGACTTCAAACCCCCAACCCTAAACCCTAAACTCCCAACCCTAATCCCTAAACCCCCAACCCTAATCCCTAAACAAGATCCACCTACCTTCTCAGGTTCAGGCCCACAGTGTGGTCGTGGAACGAGCAGCCTTCTATCTGTCTCAGGCAGGCTTAGACGTTTACTTGTTTACTGGAGTTAGTAGGGGATAAGGGAATGCATTCTGTAGGGATTGTGTAAGGGTTGCATTCCCTTATTTCCTACTATCCACCAATAAGTAGATTTTAAGGGTTTTGAGGGTTGGGATTTGCGGGTTCAAGGGTCAGGGGTAAGACGTCTACAGGAGTTAGGGGGGTTTAATTCCTATGGATGTAGGGTTGATCATTGGTCCAAGGCAGGTCCTGAAAACCTGAGCTGTCGCCGCAGATTCTGCCACATGAGCGAGAGTGACCAGTCAAAAGCGCTCAACATAAACAGTCACAGACACTGCGTGCCCGGATGCTACATTTTCAGCTGCAGCACAAAAATGCCTGCAGGCTCTGCAGGCTTCGCCAAGTGACGACTGCGTCTCTGGACCTGACTCGCCAATGGTGTCGCCAGCCTCCCAGGAGCAGGCACGGATAGAAAACTCGTTTGGATTGTCCCTCCTTTTTCTAGTGTTGTCGTTGCTGCGAGTAACTGGTCGCGTCGGCAGTGGCTGGAGTCGGAGGAGGAGGAGTAGAAGCCAACAGTATAACAAGACTTAAACTTACGCTTTCGGAATGTTGGCTTTTACTAGGGCTTAGTGCAGACTACATTCCAACGGCAACTGGTACACACATGCTGCTAATGAATGTTCTGGTGGAACATCCCTCGTGCCCCTCTCCTCTAGTGCTTTGCCCCAACACTAGCAGCAGCAGCATTATGCTGATCGAAGTGCTATGAATGGTAGCCGCAATAGCAGCCGTATGGTACCAGCATCAATGGCGCGGTTGCTCGGAGTGCACACTTTCGCTTTTTGATGTCTGCCTGCTTAGCCCGTTGGTTCTGACACGCTTTCCACATGTACTTCAGGCTATTGGCATTGAAAGCCCCAAGCTTGCTTGTTCAGGCGGCCCTCTTGCTGCTTGATGTCATTGCCCGTGGCGGACGCTTGAAAAAGAGCCGGGCCCTCGTGTTATGGAACTGTTGTAGCACTGCAGCACTGCTCCTCACAGCAGCCACAAGTTTTCATGTCCTGGCCCTAGGAGCTTTGCGTGGGATGATGCCACAGCTGGCAAGTCAGGCAGGACAAGGTGGCTTCTTTATGAGCCCCCAGGCGAGGAGTCTGCGCACCACTGCACCTATGCAGCTAGTGACCTGGCTATGCGCATGAAGGCGTCAGTTCGAACCCTGGGCGAGCTGGTCGCAAGGAATGCCATAGACGATCCGCAGCTCGTGTCTGCCGAAGAGGCCGGTGTTGGCAGAATTGCCTTGCAAACTGCTACATGGTTCAGCTCTTGGATTTTGCATACAGGTCACTCAGATGCTGCTGACCATGTGCCAGATCCTTGAGACCGCAGCTTCATCGCAAACATTTGTGCGGCAGCATCCTTAGCTCCTGCCATGGCACAGAACCTGCGGTCAGCACACTGTCAAGTCCTGGCAGGGAGAAGCCAGCAGACTCCGGGTACAACAAGGTCTGGCTCACATTTGAGAGTCCATCATATCCATTAGTTTCAGCAGGCATTCATGAACACTGATGGTCCTACGCAGGACTTGCTTTATGTGGAGCTGGAGGGAAGTCCTGCCATCCGATATGTGGCGCTTCTTTTGGAGGCCTCCCTGCCTGCGTCACATGAACTACTTCTGGGGTTGGGGATTCCCCTTTCGAACAATCAGACAGCAGGATCCTTTTTACAAGATGTAGATACCTGTATGCCTTGGAATTGAAGATTTCGCCTTGCAGGCCGTGTCGAAGACGTTGGAGCACAAGCTCCTCAAGGAACTGCAAAAAGGGGCCTGGATTCAGGGTCGAAGGTTTGGCATGCAGTCCCTTGGATCGTCTGAAAGCAACCTCGATTTGGAGACTAGATGAAAGATACACAGTTCCCGAGTCTGCCTCCGAGACAGGAATGACTCAGCAACGGTCCACAAAGAAGCGTTCCCACAATGGGCTTTGATGTTGCTGAGAACAGCCGTGATCCTTGTAGTTGTTTCTCAAAATAGGGGTCGCCCTTCTACACCCCTCAATTCCCCAAGAAGGGACCTTCGGTTTCTCAAAGGTAGAACGTCCTGAAAGTCTCCAGTGTACCTTTGTGAACTCCTTGCGCGGTCACCGTCTGCTCCCATACAATCCTTTTACCTTTCGGCTAAGAGGCCCAATGCGCCAGGACAGGGAGCTGGAAAGAGAAGCCTACGAAGCAGCCTTCAACGCAGGCAGCGGGCTTAAGACTTGCTTCTGCTTACCCCCAATAATGGAGAATCAAACGGAAGAGAGCATGAAATGGAAGCTGGGTGTCCTTCAGGATGTTGGGGATATAGGGTTCAGGTATATTATCCCAACATCAGAGAATCAAATCGAAAATGAAATTAACAATTGCGCTTTATAGGGATAAGGATTTTCAAAACGTAAGGGTCCCTTCTGGGGGTCCCCACAACATGGGCTGCAGTAGATTGGGGTTCCTAAGTGGACCCTCCCCAAAAAGCAATTCGCATAGGATGATTTTCCGAGGTGATATAAGCAGAGAACCGCTGGCTACAACTGTAGCCGGGCCTACTGGTCTTTGACAGAACCCCTTTCAGAGCTCGAGCCATCCCACGCGAAATCCTTCTAAATACTACAATCCTTATTATTGGGACCTCCAAAGAGGTTCCCCTAATCTTGGGAAACCCCCAAATCTTATGCATTGAGCCCTAGATGCTTGAACCCAGACAAAAAAATCTGACAGCCCCTGCGTGTTGTTTTGCCTCCTACCCTGCGTATTCATATGGTAGTTTCCCAAAATAGGGGGACCCCAATATAGACCCAAATATACTATAGTCCTTGTTATGGGGACCCCCAAAAATGGTACCCCTAATTTTGGGAAACTACTATATGGACTTGCGCTCCGCCTGCAGCTTCCATAATAAGCCCACAACTATGACTAGGCTAACCCCTACAGGGGGCGTTGTTGATGTCATTGAGCATCGCAACCGGCTAGAACGATCCTCTCACCATCCGATACCAATTCCTAAGAATTCCCACAAGACCTGCTCTAAATACACAATGTGTTACGGGCTACCAATGCTTGTTGAATGCTATTATATCCTCATCGTTCCACTTCCCCTGTGCAGCCTACACTTGAAACTAATAACCGTTCTGATTTTTATCATGACCCCATGCGAGCATTTCTCCAAACAATCTTACCAAGTACCCCCATCTCCCTCCCTAGCATCCCTATACATCCGCAGGCCACCCATACCGAGAAACTCCCATACCCAAAAATCCCTAAGTCCTATTTATCCACATAACATCCTATAACTCCATAATTCCCCTACTTTGAGTAGATACCATAATCAGCAGCTCTAAGGCAATGGCTTGGTAGTGGTCATCCCTCTTCTGCAGGCACAGGGTCAGGGCGGATGCCCGCAGGGATCAGGGCTTCGGGAAGGCTAGGGCTGAGGGAGCAGGGTAGGGATGAGAGATTTGGGGCTCAGGGCCTGGGGCCTAGGGTTTAGGATCATTTCCGCATTTCAAAATCAGGAGCTCCTGCAATTTAGGGATGCACAAGCAGAGGCCCATAGTTTGTGCAATCCCCTCAAATGATGAGTCCTTTTTGTAGTGAGAGTCGACTTGAGACACTTGTAGTGAATGCAAGGACGTAGCAATATTTAGGGGTATGTTAAGGGTGTTCTTACAATGGCGAGTTGCTCTAGCGATCCCTATAGGATGGCGAATTACCCATTTCAGGTGGATTATGGGGAAACTTGCGCAAATTTGATAAAGGCTCCCTGTGATTGTGTTTTTTCATTTGGGAGTTCATGGCTGTTAGTCTAAGGGTTCAGGGTATTGGGTTCCCCTCTCCCAAAAGACTGCCCCAGCAAAATCATCCCATGATTCTTGACTCGCACACTTGCAGGAATATCCGTTATGGTCATGAGTAGAGACAGTGTCTTGCGCGCCATGGGATGCATCAGTCCTTTGTTTTTTGTCGCCGGGGCATCTGGATAGACTCCGCAAGAACGATTCTATATCAGTTTCTGTAAAAACTGGGATGCTTCTCCAGCAGAAGCTCCTTTTTGTGCGTTTGTCCGGAGTCCCTCCGACAGGGCCCACCATTTGGCTTGACTTCCACCCCTTAGATTTCGCCAAGTTCTGCGCACTGGGCATGGGAAATGTGCAACCAAGCGAGGAACAGTTCAGCCTCCCGGAGGCCTGTAATATTTTTGGGCCTACATCAATATGGGTTATAGGTTTAGGGTTTAGGGTATATAGGGTTATATTATCGGGGTTATATAAAGATAATGGAAACTACTATTTAGGGTTTAGGGTTGGGGTCCCCTGGTCTTGGGAAACTACTAGTTCCTGTTTTTATCTTGTCACCACCAGTACCACAGTCGTTTTTATCCGTTGTTCTTACCGTTACCGTTACTGATTACTCTCACAGCTATTATGATTACAGTTGTTATTCCCATTAACCTTCCTAGTAGTACTACTGATATTGTTAAGCTGATTAAAACGGCTATTACTATCATCATGGTCGGGTCCGTTTTTCGACCCTCATGAGGAGTTGCAGATTTTTTCCTGGCCTGTGCCTTTCTAGAGACCCTAGCCAAAATTCAAGAGAAGCTGCCTGAATAAAGCAGAAGCTCATCGCGGATAGTGTCCTTGTGCAATTCAAAGTATCCATCCCTTGGCTCATAGAATTTGCACACGAGGATGCTCGTTTTATGCTGATCATGTTCATTGTCATTATTCGCACTGTCTATTTTGAGCGCACTGAGCCCCCAACGAGCCTGCCATGGAGGCCCCGCCAGAGGTTGCAGAGCATGCGCTGCTGTGCTTATCAACAATTTCACAGGCAGCCAGTGGGAATGGCTTGGGGCGATAGGGCCAGCAGAGTAGGGTTCAGGAATGAGGGTTTGGGGGTGTTAAGGTTCGCGCTCTAGAACCCATGATGTTTCTAAGGGCTGCGTCGAAAGGATGAGATAGTCTTTTCGGGAGTATTGTGGCGTCAGCCAGGCACATAGCTTAAGGTAATCTCTGGAGGAGGGATGGAGGCTTCTTTGGGTCAAGACACCCACGTTCAACGTGCATGTTCCACGAGCTTGTAATTTTCGGGAAGAGGTTCATGAGAGTGGTTGTGGGGGTTCTGATGAAGTTGTTGCAACTTGCATGTACGACGTCGTCAACATTGTGGCTCGGCCATGGGTCTTGGGAATACCATGCAGCTTTGTGGGAGGAGAAGCCGGAATCCTGACCACAGTGACAGTACAACTTGCATACTGTCAGACGTACATTGAGAACGTCGAGAAGCTGATTCGCTTGCAATGGCCTCAGCCGAAGGTGAATGTTCATGTCTTGTTTTGCTGTCGAATCCACCTGACAATGCATGGAGAGCATCACGATACCAGTTATCGTACTGCTGGTGCCGGTGGGCATCGAAAATCACTTCTTCAGATGCAATGACACATCATAGCAGGAATGGTATTGCTCATGCTGGCATACAGGAGTTGAGAGGGGTTTGTTCACGAAACTCAGGGGCACGCTGCAGGCGGGTCCGCATTTTGCTCCCTTTGCTGAGACGGCGGAAACTGCGCGCCTTTAGGGGTTCGTGGGTGTTTCAAGGTGTCTCCAAGTCCCGCTCGATGCAGTTCCAAAGAACCAGCATTCTAACATGCCGTTTTGTGTGCGAGCCTACCTTCGCCACGGCCAACTGACAAGTCCGTCAGTCCTGCCACACGCTGCCCTGCGCAGGCTTTGGTGGGAGTGCCTGCGCCAGCATCCAAACCGATGTCTTCTCATATTGCTATGCGCTTATCACAAAGTGCCGCATGCTGGTCAAAACTGTTGCAATGAGTCAAATTGCACTTCGCTTCTTACCAACCTATCAGGAAAAGACGCTTGCTGTGCAAGCAGCCCGGAAGCATGCCAGCAAGCTGCTCATGCAGTGCACTGCTGCGCAGGCACGCAGGGCGATCAGCGATGATATTTTTTTCATCATGTTGCCCTTGAGCATGAGCTTTCACGGTCGAAGATTGACACAGATGCCAAAGATCAACTTATGGCTGCCGTGAGTGGCCAGTGGGTCAGGCTTTCATGGACGTCGTTGAGGGGAACAGTGAGCGATTTGTGAAGGAGACGGAAGGGATCTGTGCTATGACAAAATCATGTTTGGTTGAGGCTTAGGTGTGACGCGAAGCAGCCCTGCAGGAGTTGGTGAAGTTGGGAGTTCAACTCTGGGGTGACGGCGCGGCGAGCACGGAATCATTCCAGGACCGAGGGATCGTCCCTGGAAGTCACGATAATTACAAGACACATGGGTGTTTCTGAAGGCATCCCTCCATGATCCCATAACCGGTACCCAAAGGATTCCGTTATCGTCCTTCCTTACCCCTGGGGTCGCCGGAGCTACCCCAATTTTGAGAAACTCCTGCATGGCCTCGCAAAAAGGGGATGGGCAGTGCATGGCCTGCTGCCATACCTCTCCAAGGATATCATCCATGTGTTCCACTCCATATCTCTGCACAAGCCAGACCCTCAGCAGAAGACAAGGTTGCAACCCATCAGAAGTACCAGTAGCAGTAGCGTTGATCTTTGCAAAACCAGGATGGCAAGAGTGATTGCTAAGCATGATGCTTCAAGGATACTTTTGCAAATGTCCAGGCCAGATGTTCTGAGCAGCAACTTGCGGGAGGCAAGGGCGGATGGACTATTGACTATTTGTGGAGCTTTAAGGATTCTTGTCTGGAGAGCTTCGACCTGTCAAGTCCGTGGCGGCTGACTTGAAAATCTGCTAGCAAGAATTCATGCATTCAGCAGATTGCTCTGGTGCTTTCAAAGTCACCGTTATGACTCTCTTCTGTTTCGACACTGCTGTTCACGAGGTAGCTTGTTCTCAAAACCATGGTATTTCTGTGGGCAGCGTGTACATTTTTTGCAGCATAAGCCATGTGAAGCACTGCTTTTTACAAAAAATGATGTGACGTTTACACTGCGGAATCCTGAACCATCATGGGCTGCCAAGCCAGAAACCCCCCACACGAGCCTGACAACTGGGGAAGTTTCATGGTCCATTACGACGAATCACATTTTGCGGAGGCCATGGCCATGCTGAAAGGCGTCAAGTATGCTAATCTAGCCAAGATCTAGTTTCGGAAGCCTCAAGACTCCGAAGACCTTGATTGCAAAGGAACTACTGAAACACGCTTGGGCCTATTCAGGTCCCAAGGTCTGAGCATGTGGCCCTTTCTCTTGCTCTGGGAAGATGGAACGATGCGATGTTTTCCCTTTGCTTGACATCTTCTTGTTCCAGGCAGAGATGTTGCAGCTGCTGTTGAGGCTCGAAAAGGCTCCGGCTCAGCTGTGGTGTTATGTGAAGGATTGTTGCAGCTTCGCTTATTCTGCAAGAAGTCATAGTCTTGTAAGTTATGTAGCCCAGCTTTCTGTTACTGTGGTTACAGGCACATGAGACCTTGTTACCAACAGGCTCCGATCAGTCTACAGAATGCCACAGGCTACACGTGCAGCCCTGTCGAAGGCCAATGGTCCGGCAACACCTTTGGCTGCAGATATTTTGAAAACTCTTCGAAAAGTGCAGAGCTCAGGCATCTTACAATGGTGCAGCAGACGTGCGTTCAAAGAAAAGCTTACAACCAGAAAGAAACGCCAAGCACATAAAGAATGACGAATTGGACTGCCTGCCTTTTAGTTGCTTAGTGGACCGAGGACCGGAATTTCAAGCGGGCATTTGCACCAGTCAAGCGTCTGTATGAAGAAGGCACGCGGCTTAGAATGCTTCAATCACGGTGCAGATCTTACCTACTGACACTGACATGAAATTATTGCTGATGCTGATAAGTTTGGTACTGATACTACCTTCAAAACATAAAGATGGGAAAGTACGAAAGCTGCCAAGGCCAATCGGTCAACTTTCAGGTTACTACATTCAAAAAAGCGCCCAAGTACAGTACGGACGTGGCCTATGGCTCCGGTCATATTTTTGCTGCTACAAGAAATAGCCGGCAGAGTTTAGGGAGTGCGGGATGTTCACCGACAGCATTGTTCGTTTGCCGGAAGATCGGATGACATCTTTAGTTTTACAATACCATATATATATATATATCTACGTATATATATATATATATATCGCGAACCATTCCCCACGCGCAAAATGACTTGCGTTGGCCAAGGATATGATCCAGAGCTCGAACTGAAGCTCCGGCAACAAACTTCTATGCAAGTGACCGGCCAGGTCAAGTGAAAGAGCAGCTCTGGCAACTTGAACCACGCTGGACAAATCAGTCTTGAGTCTTGATGTAGAATGCCCTCCGTGCCAAAACAAAGTGTTAACTCCGTTTCGTGAAGTGCCGTCAGGGCTCAGGTGTGGTTCGGCTTTATCTGTTTCACCAGCAGATTTCAGGCTGCGCGATGTGGCCTTGTACAAAGCTCCCCAGAGGTGTTCCATGGATTGTGATACTGGCAACTGGGAGTTTCCAAGAATCAGAGACCACAAATGCCTTCAGCGCTTCACCATTTTGGAAGCTCCCATCCGAAACGTAGCTAGGCCTATAGACAGATCAGGATTTCCCTGTTCTTCCATAGTGGATTTATGACCGGATGCAGTGGCTAAAACACTGCTGTGCAAGCAAGCGCATGGTGTCTGCTAGCTGCTAGCCATTGATATCGTGGCCCGGTCTTGATGTGTGCAACTAAGCATCGCCCAACCGTGTTGACGCCAGACGCCGTGGGCACGCTTCGAATGGCAGTAGTAGCCTGCATGAGCGGGTCCAAGGTTTGCATGTAGAGCGACCAGGATGAAATTGGCACTGGAACTGACATGGAATCTTACCTCAAGCCCAGTAAACCAAACATGCATCTGCAAGAGACGCAGAGGATCCTTATATGCGGACTCTTACACCACATGAGGGGGAAATGTTTGTGGGGTCCCCATTATGCCGTACCCCAAAAGGGACCATACTTTTGGATAACATCTCCTCTGCAAAAGCAGTTTAAGCCGGGTGTAGCCCAAGTCGGGCCTTGGCCTTGGCAATGGCTGCAGCTTCCAGTTGCCCGCTGGGTTTCGGGGGGTGCGGACCTCGAAGTTCCAGATCAAACACAATTTGAGGATTTAAGGCAGCAAGGTTGGGGTTAAGGGTTGTTGCTGTTAAGGGTTTCTGCGGGTTCCTCCCAGCCCCCAGCTAGGCCTCATAGGCTTGAAACCATCTTCTGCTCTTGGCTTTGAAAGCTCAGGGGGTCAAAGTCAGCCGCAGAAGAGTCAGGCCAGGCACACCGGGGAGGGGAGCTGATGAAGCCAGAATTTTTGACACTGGGATCCTAGATGATGCTATATTGGTATATATGGGTGGTTGTCAAAATTATGATCCCTTTTTGGGTACCCTAAATGTAAGGTGCCGTATTACAATAGAGATCCAAAAAGGGACCATACTTTTGACAACCACTCATATATATATATATATGTACCATATACTGTTGAATAGCTTGTTCTGTCACCCTGTCTCATGAACCTTCAAGATCTTGTGTGGAGGCAGCAAGGCCAGCGTGGCCAACAAGGATGCTTCCATTGGCTCGTCTGCAACCTCCAGCGGTCCCAGTGATGCGGGCGCAGCAGCATCAGCTGAGGAAAGCAACCTGTGATCAGACATGGTGTGTTATGATCATGAGCTTATCCAGTGGGTTCAGTGTTTGAACGAGAGGCGCAAGGCTTACTTGAATTCTGCGCGTTTTGGTTGCAGGCTTCGAGGAACAAGTCGGGACTGAGCAACGAAAGGGAAGTGTGCCTCAACTGCACATGAGCCAATATGTCCACCTGCCCTTTCCAGATAGAAGGTCTTCGTAGCATGCAACGCTTTTGCACAGATCGACCATCCCTTCTGCGGATGGGTCGCCTCGCGCTCAGCAGATGTAGCAAGCTTTTGGACAAGCTCGGCGCACGAGCTGGCGAGGCCGTTCATGTATCCCTCCGAGAGACAGTTCTTCTCATCTGCGACAGCAAAAGGTCACTCAATTGACCCACAGGCCCTGTAGCGATGCCTGCATGTGATTCACTGAAATGTGGCCGGCCTATCTTCCTTGTGGGTAGTGGCAAGGACATGAGCATGGTCATAGCCATCCACAATGCCGTAAATGAGCGGACGTGGCAAGAGATCCTCAAGTACGAGAGCTTGCACTCCAAGGACTGCATGCGCCGCCAAGACATCATGAATGGCAAGAAAAGCAGAACAAGATAACAACCCAGTAGCAATTGTGATGAGGTTGTTACAGGTATCCTTGAATCCTCCTCGCGTGCATACCTGTATGCTGTAAGCAGTTGGAGCTCTAATGTTGAAGCCGCGGCATACAGGGACAACAAGACAAACTGCCCAAAGTTTCAACTATTGAACCGTGAGCCACCCCAAGGACGCGAAAAACCGAAAGCCCTAAACCAAATGGAGTTCCACGTGGCAATTTGGGATAGTTATGCATTTCCTTATCAGAAGGGGACCTACTCAAAAAACGTTTTGAGGGTTTTCCAAGTACCCTATAATTAGCGCATGACCCAGACCTCTGATTAATAAACCCCCTCCCCTTCATAGGGATTATAATAGGGATCCTAATATTAAGGCCTTTAAACAGAGGGGGTTTATTAGTCATGGGTCTACATTAGGAGTGTGCAAGCCCGAAGCTTCTGCGCTTCCTGGGGCGCCCGGGAGAACTCACACCGAAGGCAGGTCTAGGATGTGGGGGCCTTCTCAAAATTGCGGGCCCCTGGGCGCCGCAGGATCTACAGGGACGATGAGAGGATTGTGCGAGTCATAGGGGAATATAGGGATCATTTTGAGAAAGACCCATGTGCGGGCCTTCTTCAGAGGGACTTCTAGAGTTTTGGGCTTTTCAAGAATCAGGGCTTCATTTCTTGAGGGCCTGACAATAAGAGCTATAGAATGCTCGTTCAAATGAGTGGAAGCCCATCCTTGTAAATGCTCGAAGGGAAGCTCCACATTAGCCCCTGAAGAATCATAAAGCGTAGGCCCTATGATGCCTTGGAAACCCACATAGATCCCTAAGACTGTTAGTTTACTATGCTCCGAAGGCCCGTCTTACCAGCTTCTTGGGACGGACGTTGCCCTTCGACCGCCATGACTGGCATGTAGATCGGTGCGGCAAGCAAGTTCGAATCTCATCCGCAATGAGAGCGTCCTTAAGCAATGTCAGACCTGTTCTGCAAGCACCCTAAGATTGAACGTGCAGCTTCAGGCTACGTGGTGGACTTCTACGACGCGAGCTTATTCCGTGCTTGATGACCAGCAGTGGGCATTTGTTAGGGCTTGCACCACTTCAACTCAAATCGGGAACCAGGATGGACAGCAGAGCGCCACGCACGCGGTGTCGATCCACATCGACGCACGTCCCGAGGAAACTCTGAGTACTTCTCTAGCATCTTGAGCATCCTCCGATCTGCTTCTGCAGGTGTCCTGGCAGGGACTTGCCGATCGTTTCAGGCTGTTCAGCTTCATTCGGCGTACATGTTGTTGGAATGTTTGCACTGGCAGGCTGTGGTGGAGCAGCGTGTGAAGTCCCAGAAGCTGAGCCGTTGCGACTGCAATACGAAGATTCTGCAGCAGCGTAAAAGCATGCAGGTTGTGCAGGAGCTGACGGCATGTCAGCAGTAGCAGCAGAGCCGGTATCGCGGTGGCTCCTGGGATTTCAGTAAAACAAGCAGCAAAGCTGACACGCGCCTTGAAAAGGACAAGGACATTTAAGTACAAAAGTCCAAGGACATACAACACTAGCCAAGAAAGACCAACACTCTGAATGAAGCAGTTCCCACCACAAGCGATAGAAGTCTTTACCAAGCTAGCTCTCTGTGCCATGGTGACATTCCCAAGTTGGTGCAGGCATCAGGGGCGATAAAGCAGTTCGGTACCGCTGAAAATGCACAGATTGATGGCAGAAGTGGCATTTGCTAAGCTTGGCTTTGATGACAACAGGTCACATTTGCTATGGTCTTCAAGCTGGATGTGGCACTTGCCGAGAGATTTCTTACCTCTTTACCTTTGTCTTCACTCGAGAAGGAGGCGACCACAGCAGAGCAATTTAGACACAATGTGGGAGTTTCTCAATCCCAAGGCTACTCTCCAATCTAATCCCCAATAGGGTCCCTGGGGGAAGACTGGTTCAAAAACCTCCACATGTGTTCAAACTGTTGAGTTGCTGAAGCAGGAGTGCCTTGGGCTGGCGCTTCAAAGATCCAAAAGCCTCGATCAGACCACGCTCTATCACACTGTTGGGCTCTGAGCCTGTCCACTTGATAGTTACTCCAACCCAACGGTACGTCAGAGACCTACAACTGTGATATGACAAAAAAGGGGACAAATTCTCCTGATAGCCTAAGCCCGCTAAGGTGTCTCAGTCACGAGTGCCAACTCTAGTGGACGAGGAATGCGAGGTGTTGGAGCCTCAAAGCGGCAGTCTGGCTTTCTTGCTGCTTCAGAGAAGACACGCGCTTGGGAGTTCGTTGAGCCGTTATGATGACCATTGCAAGGAAGCGGCAGCACTCATGGGTCAGGAGTGGCGATCCGGTACCACGCCATAACCTCAGCATCAGGCCGTCTATTTTGATGCAGTTCTGCCAACATCAGTTAGCATAGACAGCCAGAGCTGTGTGCATAATGCGCAATAGCAATATGGACCGTAGTAGCAGCTGCAGAAGCCAGTTTTCGTTTATGTACTATACGCCTTTATAGTGCTAGACTGCTAGTCGTTGTTATGTAAGTTCTGAAAGTTGAAGTTCAAGGCATGCCCCTGGATGTCATCGCAGCAGAGAGGCACGATGCAGATATATGACGAGTGTTAACGCTTAATTCTGGGGAACATCTAGTGGAGGTATGAGCGGTGCACGGGGACCATGCAGGGTCTGCACGGGGAGAAATAGAAATCGAGGTTTTGACGCTTTAAGGAGCATTGGGCTAGGGTTTGAAGATTACATGGTTTCAGGACTATGAGAAGAAGTAAGACAAGTACCCATAGATTTCCAAAGGTGTTGCCAGGGCCTCATGCAAAGAGAGAGAAAGAATGTTGAACAGTCTACATGGAACTTAAACTGAAGCCTTTTGTGTGTAGGTACCTCGTTGGCAGTATAGTGACTATCAAAGCACGATGTGAAGATGGGTTTAGAGGATGGCAACCTTGTTCGGTTCAATTTGAGGAAACAGGTTGTCAATAGACTTACGATGGTTGCCTGTGAGACTGTTAGATACTCAGCGGACCCAATGACCTATCTGGGGATATACATATATATAGCATAGGGCATATACACGAATAGGAGGCCACTTTAAGGGGATATAAAGGATATAGGAGCAACGGAAAGGAACTGGAGACTGCTGTTTAGGGTTTAGGGATATATATATATATCCCAATAATGGAGAACCAAATGGAAAATGACATGGAAACTAGGACGATGGCTGTGTCTCGAAGCAATGTTTACTTATCTCATCTTCACCTGCGCGAAATCCCTAGTACAGATGCCTAGGGAAGCCAAGACCACAAGTCAGAAGCATTTGACGAATCCCTGCATAATCCATTGTGGAAGAACAGAATCCGTATACAACCCTTATCCAAACCCACACACTCCTCGAACAGCAGCCCTTCGTGCCCATGTATTTGTCACCAGGAAAATCCTTTTGACAACTTGGCTTGAAGCCTGGAAGGTTCCTGAATGCACTCCTGGTGGGGTCTTCGGGAGCTGAGGACGGCTTCGGTGCTGTTGCTGCTGCTGTTGTTCTGGCTGGCACTTGCACAAAAAACACTTGTTGCTACTACTGCTGCTGTAGCAACTAGAGATTTACGCTTCGTGTAGTTGAACAGAGAATCGCTTGCATCCGCTTGTTTGTTTCTCATGGGCTCGCAAAGCGTCAGGCAGAACTTGTCCAGGAATCTTTTGGGGACGCGGCCTCGGATTCTTTGAGAGTTTTGCAGAATCGAAGTGGATCCAGACTGAAGGAGCGTAAGCAACTACGATCATGTTTCCGTCTTGCTCCTTTAGAGGTATATTACGATTCACCGAATTCCCTATTCAGATCATGTTGCCTGAATTTCCGAGACGAAAAAGGAGAACACGGCCTGACGTTTAGGATAGGGGGGGTGGTGGGTTGTTAGTGCCAGAATTCCTTCATAACCTTGATGTAGTATACTATCCTGTGAAAGTAGAAGGTAGTTCCGGTCCGGCAGTATTTGTAGTATCAATAGTAATAATAGGAGTAATAATAGTAGTAGTAATATTAATAGTAAAAATCATAGTACTACTAATAGTAATAGTAATAGTAATATCGACTGCAGGAGGCATTGATCAAGCTTGAATCAGGTCGGGCATGGCTCAACGAGTTTTGACAGCATTCAGCGGGGTGCTCGGCTTGCCAGCATTGTGCTTCAATGAGAATGAGAAATGTCAATACACGCGGCACGCAAAATTTATTACAAGTTGCAATAATCTAGATCCATGTTAGGGACCTTTGTTTTTTTTTTGGTCTATGGAGTTCCTTATACTTAGGTAACATGGAACCTTTTTTCTTCCTACGGTAAAGTGGGCTAAGTAATACTTATTGCAGAGGCCCCCAAAAAGTGACCACTGTTTGTCGAAGTCAGGACAGCTGCTGCATTTGCTGTTGACGTTGTTCGTTCTCCTCCACCTGCTCCTCCTTACAGTGTCCTTACTGGTGCTATGAACTCTGTATATGTATCTGTTGCTTGCTGCAAAAACATGTATGTACTGTATCCACTTTCTCTACGAGTGTTTTCATGGTAGATACGATTTATGCACATGTACATTTGATGAGATTCAGCCGACTCCGACCCCTGAGGCCGCAAAGCTCTGTGAGGCCAAGCAAGACGGTGATCGGAGGCTGGAGGAGAGGTGGTTGCTGTCTTGCGGGCTAGGTGTAGGTAAGGCCGGAGGTTGTTTGTTGTCTAGGGTTTGGGGAGTTGGATATTTAGGGATGGGTTTGCCTTTCTAAGTTTTGGGAGTGTAGGGGTGCGGGGGGGTTGGGAGTTAATAAGTTCACAATCCTGCAAGCCTGTTTCAACTTTGCATTTACCACTGGTAGTTGTAGCTGCAGTGGTGGTGGTGGTGGTGG
>CAJNIZ010004570.1:20238-59766 GCA_905231905.1 Symbiodinium pilosum | reverse complement strand
GGTGGGGGTGGGGGTGGCGGTGGCGGTGGCGGTGGCGGTGGTGGTGTGGCGGTGGTGGTTGTGGTGGCGGCGGCGGCTCCTGCCAGCTGCGCGTGCGTAAGCCATAAGCAAAGGCCAAATTAACAAGCGCCAGGCTTCTGAACGCTGTAAAAACCATTGTCATCATTATGTTTGCGCACTGTCTGCACCTTAGTATCTCCCACCCCATGCCTGCAAAAAGGCGTGCGGGACCATTCCTCCTGTAAGAACCACACATGAACATGACAGTCTTTGTGATTGTTTAAGTTTGATCATTGCCCGTACAAGTTTCTGCTTGTTACAGATGTGTGGGTTTGCATAAGTAACGGCCCCGTACAGGCCTCAATGTAGTACAACCTTCATTACAGAATTACAGGCACTCATAGAGAGGGGACCCCTAATTTTTGGAGACCCGAAACCAACCCCAGATGTCCTTATAAACCCCTTCTACAGCATTGTAAAACCTTGTATAGACCCCCAGAAACCCTTCAAAGGGAGGCCCAAGCTCATGCTGCTTTATGTCGAAGCTTCACTTGTTGGTGGTTAGTAGGGAAAGGAATATAATCCCTACATAATCCTTACATACATATGTCTATGTACACACATATAGATTCCCTCCTTCCTTACAACCCCCGAGTAAGTTTAGAAACAGGAGCCACACAGACCTACTGCGGCTCATACCGGTCCTCCTGAAGAAGGGGCTTCTAGGCTGGCAGTGCTGCTTACCCTACTGATTCTTAGCAGGGAATATGGGAATATAATATATCGGGAGTATTTCGGGATTATACATATATATTTTCCTTTATTCCCTACCAAGAACCAGTAACTTACCTCTGGCTAGCAGGGAATGAAGGAATGGAAAAGGAAATTAAATGGGGACTACTCTATTATGAGGTACAGGGCCCACTATGGGGAGCGATTCCTTCACTCCCTGCTTACCAGAGGTGAGACTACCAGCAGGAGGAAGAGTAGTAGTAGGAGCAGTGGTGGTGGTGATGGTGGTGGTGGGATACAAAGACTGATAGTAACAATCAGCTGCAGGAAGTGGGGGTGATTCTCAACTATGACCGTTTGAAGAATTCATCAGTTGGCTTGAGCAGAAAAGGAACAAGCCTGTGATCTCAGGAAAGCCGAGCAGGTATCCATTTCACCAATCCTTTTCCAAAAGTTCTGCTCGAATCACAAGCTGCTGTTCAAAAAGAGCATCTGCACAATGGCCTGCATGCAATCCTGAGCATGGGCTCGCATACTTCTTTCGGATTCGTTGAGGGAGCGCTTACGTGCACAAGCTTCACCTGAACGCTTGAGATATTGATGAAGACAAACACCCTTCTAATAATGAATACTCCTGTATATATATATATACATATAGATATGTGCGTGGGTGTGTTGGGGTAAGTGGGCAGGCGGTCGCGTGGATGTCATGACAAGGTGAGAAGCTGAGCTTGTTCGCCGCCCAAGCTAGGATTTGCTCCCACGTTCTGAGTAGGTTAAGGGATTAGGTTTTAGATGGGAATGGAGAATCATTTTTGGGGGCTATTGGTTGAAATCCATTCCCTCCTTCCTTCTGAGAACCAGGGAGCCTAGTCAAAAAAGCAGCCAAGTTATGACCAGGTAACGTGCCCAAGCCCCTCTACATCTGTCCTTTGAGCTAACACTGGCGTTGCGTCAGGTACCTACCCGGTTTAAGATAAGGTTTTCAGGGGCTTAGGAGTACCAAGACATACTGTAGTGCCGAATTTGCCCAGGCAAACTTGCGCCTACATATGCAGCACGCGACCAGTCTCAGGAGACACGTCGGAGCCCTTGTTGTTGCACTTTCATTGCCATAGAAATTGCATTTTTTGTCCCTGAGTAGCCCCTTCACCGCATGTATAGTCCTCATGTACTTTTGCTTCACCAGCCAGGCACATGGATGCCTGCAGGCGATTGCCCCTAAGAAGCCCCTGCTTAGGGGAGGTCACGTACAGATTATGTGAGGTGCAAATGGGGCTGCAGTTGGATTACGTCCTATTCCCTGGTGTGTGATAGGTTGAGATCATAATTCGTAGGTTCCTTCAACACCAGGGAGCTTAAGGCCTAAAAAGGGCCTTGATAAGATTGGATCATTGCAATTCCCAAGTGGCGTTTTGAAGATGGCAGAAATCCCCGCCTATGTGCATTTCTGAAAGCACAGCTGTGAATTTCTGTGCTCAGGCAGGCCACAGGTTACACGGGCACAGAGCTACCTGAAGTGAAATTGCCGTTGCCTGAGATGCAAGTTAACCCCTCCACGCCAAGTAATAAACCATCATGGTGGTGCTAGCGCTGTCACTGGGCGCTAGAGTTGGTGCTGACGGTGACTAAAGCGCAACACGGCCCAATGCCCTAGTCTGAGTATTTGGCCCGTTGCTCACGTTTCGCTTGACTTGATTGGCCAGGCCTTTGTACAGACCACTTGCTGGCAAGAGGCGTGGGGCTGAGATCGTACAAAAAGTCCCAACATGATGAGCTGGAATTTTACACGCAGGGTCAAGCTTCAGGAAGTGTACAGGCGGACCCAAGTTCTATTCAAACCATTTTGCTGAATCTCAAGCCTAAGCCGCAATGCCGTCAACTCTTCATGAGTCCGCAAGCAAGCCCCTTGAAACAGCCCTGAGCACCAAAACCACACTCACTCATCCCTTCCACCTTGGACCCTATTAAAGCCAGAAGTCCCAGAACAAAGCAAAAGGGAGTCTGTGGCTCTCACTGCAGAGCAAATGTTTCCCTGTAAGTTATAGCACATTCCAAACGAAGATACAATCTCCTATCCCAAAGGTTCTCAGGCCCTAAACAAAACACTTGTCCGCCGTGCATGCTCCCGATATGACACCAGTTTCCCCTTCATTTACACTTTCTTGTCCCACTTAATGATGGTATGTTACCCTAAAGCTAAGAAGCAAAAACCCTGAACCCTACACCCTAATGCTCAGGTGGTGGCTTTGGTCCCGGCGTGCCGCCAACGTCGTGCAGGTCAAAGGCACCTCGCGGGGAGCTTAGCTTTGATCAGGCCTTCTAAATGAACGGGCCCCCTTAAAGGGATTATGTAGGGGTGATCGGGGGGGATTCCCAAAACTAGGGGTACGTTTTTGAGGGTATGACTGCTTGCAAACTCCAACAAGGCAGCCAGCTTCGTAACTTGTTGGGGTTGTCAGTATTTCAAGCACACAACTCCTTAACACAGTCCAGCAGGGGAGTTGTGTTAAGAATGTTTCCAGAATGTTTACAACACGATTGCCTGCGCACTCCTGCAAAGCCGTCGCCTTGGTAAACCGTTTTGGGCCGTGTACTTTGATCACGCAGCTCCACCGAACTCTCCTGCAAGGGAGTTGCACGTAAAAAGTTTTCTTCCAGAACTCCAAAACATTATGGCCTGCACCCTCCTGCACGGAACCTTTGATTTTTGTGATCATGTTTATACTGCAATGGCACAACTCTCCTACACTCTCTTGCAGGGGAGCTGACAAAATTTTCGGAGTCCCCGCAGTATGACTTCTTGCAAACTCCTGCCAGGCAGCGAGGTCCCAAAAGTAAGATTCGTATTATTTGGGGGTCTATATTGGGGTTCCCACCTTTAGGGAAATCATGTATTTCGAAGTTAGGGATGTGCATAAGGTTACGTGCGGGTTTGCATCAATAAAACCGGGTCCAAGGCATTTCCCGATTTGAGGGATCCCTGCAACGAGCCCCGAATCCGATACTCCTGACAGAAACGTTTATGAAGTGTCAGAGTGATGGCAAAAAATCTTGACAAATCCAAGTACAAAGCATGCGTCTTTATCAAAGGTAGGGTGCCACTTGGTATTCCCACAATCTCCACTACAGAGCAATTTCATGTGCGTAACGGTTGCTTCTTTGGAGAAAAGTCATGTAAGTTTAGACCACCAAGCTTGATCTCAGGTATGCCCAGTTCTTGGTCCCGTGCACAGGCGACGCTCGTATCACGATCTTCACAGCAAGCATGCTGTTGCACAACCTCTCCTGTGTCCATGTTGCAAAGAACATCGCATGTCTTGCGAATACTAAAGCTCCATACGAAAAGGAGCTTTCCATAGATGGGGATGAAGTCTCCTTGTGGAAGGTAGCAGCTATGACCCAGACTTCCTCGACGATCAGAGTTTGAGGCAGGGTATGTGCCGGGTTCACAGTTAGAGTCACAGCTTCAGGAAGCGTATGTGTCAGAACGTGAAGTGTGGAAAGTAGGCAGCCCCCTTTTAAGGCAGCTTCCGCATCTGAAGTTGACCATTGGGCTGCTGACGTTTGGAAGCTACCGAAGCAAGATTCATAAGATTATGCCGACACAGGTGGAGCTCTGTCACGGATACCTTGCACTTTGGGTCCCAACCCTCACCCCCACAAAACAATCGCAAAAAAAGCCTAGAGCCTAAACCAAAACCCAGTCATCATCTCAAAACACCCGCTCCTAAATCCCACTCCCTCAACCAAATATCTATACCTAATGATTCATGCCAGGCAGGGGAAAAACCACACCGTGCTGAGACTGGAGGGATATCAGGCCAGTTTGGGCAGTCGGAAAACTAACTTGTAGAGATTGCCCGTGGGAAGCAGACAGGCATGATATGATGCCTCTGAGCCTCTGGTGTGGGATCACATTACTTCTCTGACCATACTTCTCATGGGACATCAATTTTGCTAGCATGTGATGCAACAAAACATCTTTAAAGGTAGGTCGTAACAATGAAGTCAGTATCATACAGGTCCCATGAAACGGGACCTCAAACTTTGAGGAACCCCATTTTCGAGCCTGAAGTGTCAAGGTCTCCATTGTGCCCTTCGTGCGAGCACGGCGATTGAAGGATGAGCTCAACGACCAATTTCGTTGCAGCAACTTGGCCCCTCAAGTGATAGCCCTCCTGAAGCTAATAAAGAACACAAGCGATACGAGGAGTGCTTTCAAGGGCATATGAGAATGCCAAGCACAACTTCGTGCTTCAAATGCTGGGATTATGAAGTCGGTGTTGAGCCAAGAACACCAGCTCAGGCCACCCACAGATTCATCCATCACTGACGTTGTCCAAACTGCGCAACCTGCAGAAGGCGCAGAGAGGGTCATAGTGGTGCTGAATGGACGGGTCAGATATCAGCACAGGACTTGCGCGAAATCACGCAGACAATGCCGGAATTGGATGTTTGCTCCGTGGCTCTTGCGTCGCAGCCTGAGTCCGTAAAAGGTCACATTCAGCCTTTGGCGCATCGGAATTTTTGAACATTCAGCAACTGCATCCCAGGAGGCCTTAGATGGTAACCTATGGGCTGTGATTGAAAACGGTCAAGCAAACTCTAGTGCGGCTTTAAGCCTAAGGGGTGGGTTGTCTCAACACACCTTGCGGTTGATCCCAGCTCTTTCCCAAAGTAAGCCCTGAATCCAGGATCCCGCCCTGTTCCCACAAAGCAAACGGATCCCTTGGGTAGACTTTTCATCAAAAATAACCAGGTGGGTCTACTTTGAGAAGCTGGTCTTGAAAGATTACGTCAGGAAGGCCTGGGCAGTGTACAGATTATGTGGAGGTTTTCAGAAAATTAAGGATACCTTTTTTGGGCTCCGAAGGATTATAGTATGTTTGGGGATGTGTGTGTGTGTATATATATGTATATATGTATGTAGAGGAGGGGCCCAGCTTTTGACAATTCCCAGCTGGGAGCTTTCTCACAACCAGGGTTGAAGGGTTTACAGTTTAGAGTGTGCAGGTTGCTTTAGGTCGAATTGGGAGCTTCTTCTTCAGATTTGAGCTATAGTCTAAACTGTTTGAAAGGGGTTATATAGGGGAGTAGTATAGGGGTCATTTAGGGAGATACTAGGCGTTTAGACTATAGCTCATTTGGCTTCTAGAATCCCTTCATACGCCTTCATAGGGACCCCATGAAACCTTTGCAATTGACATTTATCCCAATGACCCTGGAAATTGTCCTCGAAATTCTGATCCGTCCGCAATTCACGTAGGGCCTAAGATCCAGATAAGAGGCCTAGTTCTTATTGAGACCACCTTGAAGAGGGCTTCCAGCCCCCAATCATGCTGAATTCCTATGGCAAGCATTGCCTTTGATAGAAAGCAGCTGCTGCGAATTGCAGTTCTCCTCAGCATAGAAACGAATGGTTGAACAAAGTTCAGAAACCCTGAAGCATGGCTTCTTGGAGTTCCTTAGGTCCTATGAAGCATGCTGGTGATTGTATGGAGCTTTGCAGTGGACGTCTCATCCCTTCACCTGACAGTAGGCGGTTCTAACAGTGGTCGTAATAGCCGAAATAGAGTGAAAGACATCTAAGAGAATGTTAAATGGTAATGATTCAATGAAGCTGCCAGTTTTCCTAAGCCCAATGGAGCTTTGTAAACCCAAGTAATGGTAGCCTACGAATCACTGCCATTAGAATGTGTTTTGATCAAGCATATCAAGTACAAGAACTGCACTGGAATTTTCGGTGCCATATGACACCAGTACGGGCATCATGTCAGCGACTCTGGCAGCACAATGCAGATGGGTCCCTTAAACAGCAAGAGTTTAAACATACCCAAAACTACAATCCTAGGCCCTAAGCTGTTCCATTGTGCGGCGCAGGCAAGCAGAAAGCTCCTGGCGGGTGCCTGCTTGGTGCTTGCTTACAAGTACGGGTCTCGGTACATGGGACTTCTGCAGCATCAGGTCAGAGCATAAGGAACAGCTTGTAGCTTCTCAAACCAGAACGGCTCTCAGTGATTCCAGGGTGGTTTCGGAAACTCGGGCGTTGGGTCTACACCACATGCGAGCAGACGGCTTTGCATGGTACAGAAAAAGAATTTCCGATATGGAGTAGGATCCCTTTCAAAAAGCTTTGGCTCTTACGGTTTGAACGTCCGACAGAGACTACTGAGTCTGATGTCGAAGCAAAAACGCTCCTAGCTACAAAGTTGCATTGCTACCCCTGCAACAGGAAGGCTACCAAGTTGTATTGCTCCCTCTGCAACAGAAACAGCACTGCTACCTGACAGGTTTCACCAGCGAGGTGATCGAGAAAAGATCAGGCGGGTCGGTCTGATTCTTGCAATGCTTTTTCCGATCGGCGAGTGTCTGTCAAAGGGCCCTTAAGCCTTAATAATCTTTGCAATAGAAGATTCTAATCCTTGTAGTAGTGGCAGCAGTAGCAGCAGCAGCTATACTAGTAGTAGTAGTAGTAGTAGTAGTCGTAGTAGTAGTAGTAGTAGTAGTCGTAGTAGTCATAGTAGTCGTAGTAGTAGTAATTGTTGTAGTAGTAGTAGTAGTACTACTACTACTAATTTAATAATCATAATAGTACTAATAGTACTAGTAATAGTACTAGTGGTAATAAAAGCAGTAACTCTGATAGAGATAGTTGGGGGCAACGCTGACAAGTAGACATGTGCACCCATTTGTCAGGAAGCTTGCCGGCGAGATTCGTAAAATGGATCGAAAGGAGAGCGCGTGCACTGCTTTGCGTCGTTGCGCAGACGGTGCGCCTTGCAGTTTTCAGAAATGGGGGACCCAGACATTAGACCCCGGGAATAGGGGCTTCCACAACAATGGGGGGCCCCAATATTAGACCCTAGCAGAACAGTTTCCCAAGAGCATGCAAAGTGCCAGTTGCATTGACGTGGAAGGACCGCTTGCAATGGGAGGATCTCCATGAAGCAGAGCTGAAGGTCACGGTCCCAAGTTTGGGCAGGGGCTGCTGGCAGATGCTTGATGAAAGGGGATGCAGTGATAAGTCGAATTTTGAGATTAGGCTCCTTGGGCACAGAATAAGGATCCCTCAAAATCCCTGAATTCTGATGGAGGCAATCTGCCTCCCCTCGCACGTGCCCAATCAAAACTAAATAGCATCAGTGCTTCAAACAAGCGAGAACACCTTGCACAACCAACATTGTAGTAACTCATTAATTACTCTATATATATACCCATTAGTTACTATATTGGGGACACCATATGAATTACCATATATATATATATATATACCTATTACAATTCCCAGGATCCACCCATGTCACACTCTTCCCACGCCGGATGTGATTTCAAAGGTCTTTGTTTGGTTGGAGTTCAGCCTCCACGTCCCCGCAACCGAGGCTGACTTCAGACTTTTCTTAACATCTTGTCCAAATGAGCTATCTAAGCTCCTTAAAGGGGAGTATATAGGGGACTACTATAGGGCTTATTAAGGCGGATACTAGGAATTAAGACTATGGTTCACATATTCATTGGGTTTGTGTCGTGAACTTTATGATGTTTGGGTTGGCTGCTTTTCCTGTGACTATACTCTTATTACTGTCATGGAGTTTTCTCGAGGTAGTACGCATGACATCTCAAAAATCAGAGGCCCCTTGCCTATCTTGATAGTCTAGATGTTCCCATGTTCGACCCAATCCCAACAAGAGAATTGTAAAATCAAATAGCTGTGAGAGATTATGAATCCGGCTGAGTTGCTTGCTGTACTCGTACTACTTACATATGTATTCCATGCCCCTTACATTTAGCAACCTGCCAAAACCTTAGTATTCAATACTCCCCCTGAGAGACCCGTACATATTTGGGGAAAGCATGTTCAAAATCAGAGGGCGAGGGGCATTAATCCATCTTGGAGAAGGGGGAGCTCCTTGAATCCAGAAAATCTCCTTGAAATTGTTAAGCTTCTTCAGGGTAGTCTTGTTCGAAACACTCTTCATTGCCCCTTTCATTCTCCCGGGAACAAGTTCCTGTATAGATACATATCCGTGTATACGTTACACATACGTATGTGTGTGATGGCTTGTCAACATCTAGCCTATCACCCTTTAATCCCCCTGGGTACCCCTATTTCGGCAAAACCCGAAAATCCCAAGACGCGCCCTCAAACCTAAACCCTGTAAAGTACATGCATATAAACGTTTTTTGTATATGGCAAATACATGTGTGTATACCCCTATCACGCTGCGTATTCCCTGTTTAGAGAAACCCGACACATGTACATTCCCAGAGAGTCCTAAGAAGTCCTCAGAATCCCCAGCGGGCCTGGAGGTCATGCCTCACCTGCACCGGATTGTCAAGGCCAAGTTCAAGGGCGAAGCGATTAAGCTAGAGGGCAATTAGAGATTAGGGTTGAAAATCGCAGAAGGAGCCATGAATCCTGCACCATCTTAAGCCGTGAGAACAGGCTTGCTGGGGTGTGGGCCAAAACTAACACCGCGGTCTACCCGGAGAGTCTATACCCCGTGACATAATGGAGTGCCTACTCAACAAAGCACCATCACAGCCAGTCCGCCCAGCCAAGCAAGAACGTATTTTTTGTGTCCGTCACTCCTTCATTGGACGCTGACATATTCGCAGCAGCAACAAATGAACTATTCCAAAAAGAATCCTCATAGAACTCCTCTACTCCAACCTTTAAGTATACACCCAAAATCACCCCGTACAAAGCATATACTTGTCAATATCCAACATAACCCTAAACCATATAGTAGAATAATGCGTGTATATATAACCCCTGCAATATTTTGGGTTCCATTTTCTTTTCCAGTATGCCAGCATAACCCCTAAACCCTAAACCCCTAAACCCTAAACCCCTAAACCCCTAACCCCCCTGTATTATTACCCCCACTGTTAAAGAGCCCTGAGAGCCAGGACCTGGGGATGCCTTGGCAGGAAATCGGCGAAGCAGGATGCCTGCCCAGGCCACAGGATGATATATAGGATGATAGAAAGGTATCTAGGTTCATGAAGGACTAAATGGGTTTTGGGGTTTGGATTACACAATTTGAAAAGTGGTTCCCCGAACGTTTAGGGCTGTAAAATTTGGAAGGGTTTGGGGTGGTTTGGGTGGAGGCTTGAGGTTCAGGTTGGCCTTCAGGTCGCAGGTTTGGGGAGTGAGGGTTTTCTTCTACCCCCCGAATCCCACTACTTCCATCATTGCTTGCTCCTGCTGCTGCTACTACTGCGAAGGTGATCGCCGCGGCCACCACCACCCCCACCGCCAACCCCACCACCGCAAACAACAACAGCAACAGCAACACCACCACCACCGCCACCACCACAGCAACGACGACAACGTCCCCGGCCGGCTGCTGCCTGCTTCTGATCGACCTTTGTATCCTCCTCTCCGGTGTTGACGCCCACCCACTACATAATGACCAATTCCACAGTTCATGCGTTGCTCGATGGACATTTGACTAGTAGTCTTTCAAACGTTTGCACTAGCACCCAAGTCGTACCATTCCCAATGATGTCCGACACTGCAGGTCCTCTGACGAGGATGTAGATGCGTCGTTGCGGGACTATGGCTCATCCTTCTATTGAAGCCGGAGCAAGTCACGGTGCATGGGCATGGGCTGCATGAAACCGTGCCGGCCCGCGCCCACTGTACATAGCACCGGCTGCTTGCGATGCTTGCGCGAAGATTTCCAGCGGAAAAACAAGCTTAGACTTAGTTTGGATGAAGATCTGACATTCCTTGCCACAGTTGTGCTCGTGAACCATGAATCCCGCAGCTTCTGGCAGGGCAGGGTGTTTGACCTTTGTCCCAGCATACACCAACCAATGCAGCAGCACATAGTGATTCAGGCAACCATTTTGCGAAAACAGCACGCCATGGTGCTGAATCTGAATGCAACAAGTAGAGCAGCTTCACTGCATAAGGTGGCAGGGGAGATCCGCGGTTCTATCAGTGTTGCTTGATGTGGAGACCCTGATTCAGACTGCTGAATGCCACCAAGGCAATGGTGGCGAAATCAGCCGCGGCTCGAGATGGCAAGGATGGGCAGAGCACTAAAAGAGTCTTTGTGCAGAGTTTAGGGCTTAGGGCAAGGTGCTCTTCCAGGCAAGGGGGCTTTCAGTGCTGAGAGTTTTAGGCTAAGTAAGGGGATCAGAGAGTTGAAGCTATGGTTTGGCATCGGTGAAGGATTTGGGGTTGTTTCGGTGTGAGACTTGCAGGGTTTGGGGCTCGCAGGTAGAATTGCCACAAACAGCGGTGCCTTGCATAGCTGAGCATTCGTATCGGGGCCTAGATTCATCACAACATTGCACCCCCTTTTTCTTTCAAAGCTTGGCAACGTTGAGCATCCCTGGCAAGACGGTAGCGCAGGGGATGGTGCCAGGGGTCGGGAACTGTGAGCCCTTGAACCGTAATTCCCTGAAACCCAGATCCATACACCCCAAGATGAGAATGTAAGACAGTGCGTTGCGATCTCGTGGAGGACTTTCCATCCAGTGAGACAAGTCGAACGCGATCAAGGTAGCGGCTGCTTGCTATTGCTGCGAAGACTATCTGGTGCACGCTGGGGAAGTGTTGAATAGAATCCTTGTCCTAGTGTGAAACTGTATAATACTAAAAGTAATTCATATTCCTCCATACAATCCAGCTTCCACCTATATGCCAAGTACTAGGGCAAGGTCGGAGTCTCCTAAACTTACAGACTTCTTCTAGTCAAGGCTTCTATAGGGAATACGCAGAAATCTTCCTGATCTCTTTCGGAGGGTCATTGGGATTGTCCGGGGATGACAAGGGGGATCTTGATCATGTAGGACATTGTCAAACTTACGCATCACCTTACATGGTCCGGCCAATTTAAGAGACATTTGGTGTTCGGAGGGGAATAAGGCTTTCCAAAGAGGAAGCCGCTTTAGCCCAAAAGCCTTGACATTTCTCATTCTGACGGCCCCAAGGGATTCAGTGCATGTGTAGTGAGTGAAGTGTAGTCTTGTAGGGTTTTGTTGAGAAATGTTAAGCAAAAAGCACCCCTTGACCAAAGGCCAAAGGCAAGAACCACGGATTTGCATACCTTGGTAGTCGGCGCATGCTCAGAGAATACCGCCATCGTCCCCGAAAGCCCTGATCCGACATCCCTTTAAAAACCTAAACCTCAATCCTAAACCTCCAAATCCCTTAACCCTCAGTAAACTCCTAGTATCCCCCTTAATCTCCCCTAGAATAGTCCCCTTTGAAATCCCCTAAATTACCCTCTTTGAGGAGTTTAGACTATAAGGGTCTACCAAGTTCTGGGAAGGCCATCATCAGCAAAGCCAAGCTCACGGCCTTCATCGGCAGGCGCCAAGTGTGAAGGCTAAAACTTGGAGGTTCATCTGATCTACGGACTAAAGTTAGGTTGGGGGGACCTGTAGGGGAATATATAGGGTTTGGGGGGAACCTATTAAGGAATGTACTAGGACTTTAGTCCAGGGTTCATCTGGCTTGCTATAATATGACTCAACATGTTTCCCAGATTGGTTTCCGTTTGGAAACGGGTCATGTAGAGTGTAAGGTTCAGTTACCATAATGCAGAATCAAACAGAAAATCGAACAGCAACTAGGGGTATACAGGTGCATTATATGAGAAGTGGAAGAACTAAACTAAGTTACCATGGTACGGATATAGAGTTTTCAAAAAGGTGTCCTTGTTGTTGGAAAAGCTTACTTCCAGTTCCTGACTAGAAACCCAATCATTGAGAGTCTTCAGCATTCTGGACCTTCTCATTCAGTCCCAAAGTGTAGCTTTAGGTAAGTGGGTTATGGGGAATCTGTAGGGAGTACGTACGGAATCTGGAGATACATTTGGACACGATGGATAGTCAGAGTGGCGCTATAGGGAAGCACCAACGAAGCAGTTCCAGGTACTATCCTTGCGATAGCAATAGTAGCAATAGTTTCCTTGTTCATCGACCCGCTACATGACTTGCAGATGGCAAGGTGCGACTGATTTGTACAGCCGCGAGCTTAAGAGCCTCTGTTACAAGCAGAAGGTGAACCAGCAGTAGTCGAGACGATGCGGATTGTCCTAGGTTACGATGCCTTCATGGGCCATGCAGGCAAAAGGCCACATTGCTGCACAATGCGCTTGACAGACATCACTCTGAAAAGTGCAAATGGTGCCAGCCCTTCCCGGTGGCGCGTGGCGCAGGGGACTTGGAGGGCATGTGTTACAGTGCTGGTCCCGTTGTCCGTGGGTTTGCAAGGGGAGGGGCATGCGTCCTAGTCCGGCCATCTACCCACATTGTGTCCCACTTCCATGCAAAACCGTGTGCAGACGAAGGTGGGCAGTTCCTCGAAGTTTTGTGGAGATAGCTGCCAGCCAGCCTCCAGAGTGGCCGGGCACTCTGATGCATGTTTGAACTTGGTTCCACAATCATTACACCTGGCTCGCGCTTAGCTCTAAGAGAGGTTATACGTCCCATACTTGAGAACGCCTATAGTTCTGTATGTAAGACAAAATACATGTGAAGCAATCCATGCCTATCAGGTGAGAAAGTCGAGTTGCCTGTGTACCTGTTGTTCTTTGGATCCAGCTCACCTCCTGTGTTGTCAGTGTTTTCTCTTTTCAAAAGTATGTATGGCTCATCTGCTTGAATTGCATCCTGCAAAATGCTTATTGCAGCCCAAGCGTTTACAAGTAAGGCTTAAACGCCACACTGGTAAGAATTTTGGCTCGGGCTTAAGCCGCACCATCCCGTTGCACCATGGGTCTTGACAATTCCTTGTGCAGAGTTGCCAGCCGTTTGACATCCAGCAGATCCACCCAGCTGAAATGTTAATGCAACTACTCAGCCCGCTTGCAAGCGAACATGACGCGGGTTGAGAGTTATCTAAGTGGGTCCAGGCGCCAAGTATTGGTGACAAGCCCAATCCCTATACATTACCCTGTCCAACCAGGAATGACCCAGGTAATTTTGGTGGGCATCATAGAACATTGCATCAAGTGGAGTAGGCCTTGGTGTTCCTCCAATCATAAATTGGCCCGGAACCCTCCTCTAAACCACTTGTTCCCTGCCTTTCAGGTTGGATAAGTAAGCAACAAGGAAGTGAGGGCGACAATTGATTTGCTTGAGGTTAGGGGGGCCAGGCAAGCAAAAGGCAGAGCACGCATGAAACATGACCAGAACAAAAGCCCCCATATCAGCCCCAGATTTTGAAAACTTGAACTGTTGACATCATACCCTGAGCCCTTTGCGCCTGGATTTCGGACCCCGAACACCAAAGTCTTATGTGTTCAACGCAGGCTGAATCTCAAATGGGGCCCGAAGGAGTTTGACTTCAGAGAAGCTGGCGCACCTTGACTCAGTTTATCTTAGAAGGAAGAATGCAAGAGGCTGGAGCTAGCATTTTCGTACTTGCCTTATTTTGCTATGTGGGGGTTGTAAGACGCTGCGCGGTGTCGTTAAATTGAAACTATTACACTAACTATTATATGCTGCAAGCATCTTTCCTTGAATTGACTTTGGGTGGTGCCCTTCAATGGTCTATGGTGACTTCGGGCTTAGGGCGCTGCAGTTGTAAGCTTGTAGTCTGTTGTGTTGAGGATTTTCGCCATACGTTTGGAAATCGAGACTTGGAGATGTCGGGTTTAGGACCAAAATGTCTGAAAGCATGGCGGCTGCGGATCGTTCGTAAGAACATTCTAAGTTCAGAAATGCTGGTCGACTCGTAAGGAGGATAGGCACGTAACACAAAAGGCTGCTTAGGAGTTAAGGAGTCTCCCACCCCAAAACCTAAACCCCAAACCTCTTGGTGATGGCAGCTTGAAGGCACGACTGGAGGCGGATGCGTGCCAGGCAACCGCGCTGGAGGTGGGAAGTAGCTTTGCATTGTGGAGAGGGTTTCGGGTACCAATAGTGGAAAACACAATGGACATGTAATGTAAACTAGCTTCATAAAGCGGTATCCTGGCGGCATCCTCTCCCACATGACTCTTACATGTTTGCCTGGGGGGCACCTGAAGAGCAATTGCCAAGAATATTCCCTCATAGTCCTCATAGGGTAACAGGTTGCAACATCTAAGCGACTGCAAAGCCCCATGGTAGGTTTGGAGCATAAAGGTGATCTTCTAAAAAGAGCCTGAAGTGCACATTGTCCAAGGTTGGCAGTAGCATGTACCCACCCAGGCCGTAAAGTCCTCAAGATATGCACCCAAAGAAAGGCGGTGAGAGTTCCTGTAGCTTACTAGCTTGTTGACTCCAAGACTCCGAGTCCCCAAACTTGCTGACTTGCGCCAAACTTGCTCACAGCGAGCCTCTAAATTCAATGAAGGAGAACTGTAAGAGATAGTCTGGTATTGTCAGCTGCAGTCCACTCGGATTATGGAGAGTATGTCCACCACAATCGTCCCCACCATCACAACCACCACGATTATGCTATAATGATGAGGAACAAGATGACAGCACTATATCTTTGTGTTTGAGGTGTCATCTTGAGGATCTCATCGTATCGCCTACTAGGGAATGTTTCTTTGACGCCTAAGCAGCACCCAAGAAGATGCCAGGTTAAACAGTCGCGAGATGGAAAGCTCAAACGCCGCCGAGCGGAGCAAATTTGCAGGCCAGCCCTTAGCATGAGGTTCTTTGGATCAGGAGCTTGGGGGCTGGCTATATGGGAACTAGCGCGTTGGCGAGGATGTTTAGTGGCTTCAGGGTTTTTGCACAGCTCGTTGGCTACTCTAGAAAGTTTGTACAGCCTCTGTGCTTCAGAGAGTTCAGAGTGCATGTATGGGGTGTCTGAATTCTGAGGCTACCGTGAGTAGTTAAGAAAGTCAGGGAATGTAAAGCAGGGCAACACTTTCTATGGGTTCTTAGGCTTGTTTTAGGAGTTTTTGGCTCACTACGATTAATTACGCAAGAACCCATGGAGAGTAGAATTAAGAGGTAGTAGGGCTACCCATGAACTGTGGGGATTCGTCCATGTACATGTCAGTAGGCCTCCAGCAGGACAGTCTATTAGCACAGTCACGGTAGGCTTTGGCATAATGCCAAAGAGTGTGCTAGTACTTTACAGTGAGCAAGCAATCCCACTTATGAGGGTACGCATTATGCACCCAACGCAATCTTGCCGATCTTGGGTGTCATGTCATCAGGCATTTTGATGAAGGGCCCCATCCCTTTTGAGAGTCGTCGATGCTTTAGGGTTTCAGGACATTCAGCTTTTGGGGCGGTTTCCTGCGCGTGGGTGACCCCAAGTAAACTCGGACCCCAAGTAAACTCGAGTTGCTTTTAAGGATCGAGCTGTTGACACAGGCAACAAAGACAAACAAGCACTGGTGAGCCCTGGCGACCATGTGCGCCTGAAGCCCAGGTGATCAATGGAATTGGCAAATGATGTCATCAGCATGTCAGACAGGGGTGCTCAAGTCCGGACGCACAAACCATGGCTTCTAACACTCGCGATCACTCATGTCGACAGGTTTCACAGTCAAATCTATGTTTCCAAATGCTGCAAAGTCGCAAAGGGTGACTAGGGGAGAATGAGTTTTGTCAAGGCCCCCATCTTGTGGGTCTTCCTGGTATTCATGTTCTTGATGACTTCCTTGCTGGTTTTGTTCCAGCACTTTGGGACTGCTGAGCTGGCTTTGGCAAGCATAGGTAGCGCTTCTGCAGAACAGGTAGTCACCAACAGTCCCCCAGGGAACGCAAGTGCAGATGGCCAACTTCGTTGAACAAGGTTTCTTCTTCAAGCAATCTAGCTAAGCCATGAGAAGGGGCGTCCAAGTCTTCCTGAGTAGCAGTGATGATTTTCGCTGCATGGGATCTTGCAAGATTTTGGAGGTCTGTCTGCTCTTGTCTCGCTTTATGTCCGACAGGCGACCCTGTGGTTCGTGTCCGTAGGCGCTTGGATCATCGAATTTTGGTTGTGCTGTATGTGCCGCTGGCGTGGGCGTCTGGTTATGACAGTTTTTAAGACTGCCATGACCTTGATTTGACCGCCCAAAACACGAATTGAGGCTTGCTCCTATACCTGAACTTGTTTGTCACAATTACCATATTTTGCATTAAACAACAGTGGCGTCATATCGGCGCTGCTACGTATGCGGGTAGGAGGATTAGCAACGCTGTCCTGGTGCCTTGCGTGGAGGTTTGTCAGGTGGTGACAGTGGTATTATGTCCGTCGATACTTCTTCTTTTGCCGCCCTGGTCATGCTTTTTAGATTTTAACTGCAGATATCTTTGGCAAGGCATGGCTTTAGGAATTTGACATTGGAAGCGGGTGTTGTGCAGCATGCGTTCAACCCAAACGGAAACAGCCGGTTTTTGAACACCCGAGTAAATGTAGAGGCTTGAGCTCTTGCTAATACTATGCACTTATCCTTGTAAAAGTATAGCAGTATAGTATGACATACCACATCACTATTCAAGTTATTGAGGCCCCTAAATTAGATTGTTCCTTGCACGGATAGACCTCATGCAGGTCTCATGCCGTAAATTCGACGTTTGGAAGACGGAGATGGCTTAAAGATGGAAGCTTCCCAAAAAAGAGTACCGATACATGGAGACCATGTCAATGCTTACTGCTTTCCCTTCTTTATAACTTGGTACCTGTACTGCAATGATTCCCAGCTGCATAAACCTTGCAGAGAAGTTACGGTCTGCATCAACATATGCGAAGTGGTTAATGTAACTGTATGGCGAATCAGCTAGAATAGTACTCGGAGTGGGATTAACAAGCGTAGCCACCATTCCTTCGTTGCATAAATCGCTTAACCCCAAACACCCGCAGTACAAATTCTTTCTTGCAGACCTTGATGCCTTGCAAACTTAGTTGGACTTTCTCAAAATCCCCCCTATCAAGTCCTTTGGACAGACCCCCATACCCTCCTGGTAGTACTTGCCAGATTCCCCCAGAGTCCCCAGAGGGTCGAACTTTTTGAGAAAAGCTCATATCCCGCATCCCAAGGCACGGCAGCCGCCGCGGAGGACTCCAACATCTTCCTGGGCAGAGCTTCAAGTACATGAGCCTTTGATGAAACTGAAGCCTCTAAGGTAGACCCATATTTCAGTGAAGTTATATAGGGATGATGGAAAAGGAAATGGAAACTACTGTTAAGGGTTTAGGGTTTAAAGCTTAGCTATGAGTTTTACTGCTGCTGCCAAGTTTTAGGTTGTCGAGGGTTTCTCAACATCATGGGTCTGACGAGGAGTTTACGGAGTTCGCTTTGTGTTAATCTTGCGTGTTGGGGTCAAGTGTGTTCCAAAGTGCTTTGAAACCAAGCAAGGGAAGATTCAATTTCTAAGGCTTACTCGCTGGAGACCTTCCGAAGCAAAAGAAGAGATGGATAGATTTTCAAGTGTAACCCCCGTATAGACTTTTCCTTAGCAAGGCGGAGAATAAGTGACTTTGTAACTGTAGTCCCCCAGTGGATCCTCAAAGCCAAGGAAAAGTAGATCAACTTCCAAATTTCATCTCCGGTAGACCAACCAAAGCAAAAGCAATGATAAGCCAAATTCGACATTGTACTTGCTTGTCGAAGTGGTTCACCAGTGCTTACAAAATTGTAAAGAGCAGCGCACAGGAAGTCAATCGCAGAGTTGTAGGGAGATTCAGGGACGTGGGGTTGAAGGTGAGGGGAAGACAGAGCACGGGAAGAGGCTTGAAGGCACACGTAGCCTACATAACATCAGTGCGGGGGTTGGGGGAAGCAGCGCCCCCCCACCCATTGCAAACATCGATAAACCGATGGGCAGGGTCTAAGAGCACTTGAGGAAGAGCTCTTGATTTTTACAAGTGTTTCAGCAAGATTCTATGCCGGGCTCGGGATAACTGTGGGTCCGTTGAGGAGGCCTGTAGGATCGGGACCGAACTTCCTGTGGGATACTATCGCAGGCTCTGTGATTCTGAAATTGCCCTATGTTTATATGTTTCAATGCCAGGCTTTTCGGAATACAACCTTTTTATTATTACATATTTCTCCTTTACTACTATTAGTACTACTATGATTACTATTACTGTTATTACTACAGTTGATCGTACGGGATAGATGAGACGTAGGCACGCACGGCGCAAGGATGCAAACCCTGCACCCAGATAATATCTATGGAGCTTTCTCTTTTTGTTTTGAGCGTCAGAAGGTTCCTGGGCACTGCAAGGTGTCACTGTGAATATATGGGCCAGCAGGCTTCCCTGCAGCCTTTCATACAAGCCCCAAAAACCTCCAGGTGCAATCTTGTCAGCGGTTCATTCGAGCAAGGTATCAGAAGCTCAGGGCAGTGAGCGCTAGAGATACTCCTTATAGACGTTTAACTACATACACGGATTTGCTCCAGTACTTCAGTAGATGATTTTGGGCGATTGTCTTCAGATTGTATAAATTAGCCTGAGAGGACGTCTCCTGAGGTGTTTTGTGCATTTTTGATTACGGTGCAGAGGCCCACAGCAAGCGTCACATGCCAAAGAAGCCCACCAGATTCCCAATCTGCAACCCATTGGATAAGATGCAAGGCCAGGGGGAAAGTCTTCCTGTGGATTGTTCTCCGACGTCGCACCGTTATCGGTGACCCAGCATGCTTCATGTTGCATATTTTGAGGTTTATTGGGGTTCCAGGGGCGTGCAAGAGTTTATGTGGAGTAGGTAGACGATACTAGGTGCAGACGCTCAATGTGGGGGTCATTGTCAAGATGAATATGCCTTTTGCATACTTTGCATCATAACACTAAATGCCTCGTTTTGAACCTTTTCTCATTTTCAGCGTCTGTTTAGAGCAGGGGTGTGGCGCCTCCGAACCCCCTGAAACACTCGCAAAAACATGGCAGAAAAGAAAAGGGAAACCAGGGTGGTTCACCATGGAAAGCTGCTGGAAGAGACATGAACCATCGGGCAAACAAAACGAAAGCAGACCTCTTTCGAATATGCGGGTCCCATATGGTCCCCAGGATCTTCCCAACAACTCGCCGCAAGTTTGGGAACTGCTCTTGGGATTGTATATTTGCAGTTCCTCGTTTTTGGTGACTTTAGGCATTGCAAGACCGAAAGTTGCTGTGAAGAATTCCCTTAATGCTGAGATCTCGGATGTGGTGCGCAGGCGACAGAAGCCGGTGTGCTGAATGCCGAGGGCTCCCAGGCGAGCTTCTGAGATTTGATGTCATACTTATGAAAGTTATGAGGAGGAAATTGCATCTTGACAAATATCCGAAGTATCCGGATTTTCGGCCCATTGCTTGAGAAGTGAAGAAGAATCAGGGCGTGCGCTCCTGCGATTCTTGAGACTGCTGCTAGCAATGCGGATCGCATTCGCCAAGCACCATGGGTCTTCCATATGCAACAGGATAAAGATATCCTAGACCCCGATTCTTCAAAACTTGAACTCCGACCTTAAACCCTGAAATTGAAACTTCAATAATCTAAGCCTCAGCCCTTAGCTTGAAATCATCAACCCTAAACAGCCCTGAGTCTTGCACGTGAAACTACTTGCAACATCTTCTCCCTTCTCTCCTCGCGTTGCGTTTTTGGAATGCGCAATGAGCTGCATGAATTGCTGTGAAAATGTATTTGCAGAATGCTATATACGGGCCTGCAACACAGCCGGATGCGTTGAATGACATTAATTTGTCCGTGTCATGTTGCATCCTAAGCTGCAACCCAAATATTGGATACTGCCCCACCCTTCACAAATAGATTAATTGTAGACATGTTGTAGACATAATGAAAGTCGCATGTATGTCTGTTCTAGTGCGGCAGCATCCAACCCAAAACCCTTGAATCTACACAGTGAACTCTAAACCGGACACTCCCATCCTTCAACCATCCAACCCAATCAAGTTCGGCCCCCACCGACTAATGGTGGTAGAAGAGGTAAAACGGTAAAACAATGGGATCCTTGTACAATAATCATTATCCCCTATGGTCCACTACTAGTGTTTGGGGCCTAACCTGACCAAGCATGATGCAGAAACAAACTTCACGGCGCAGACGTCCAGTCACAGCCTTGGCCTACCCTAATCAGTTTTGTTCTACATTGACAGGGCGGGGGGTTAAGGGGTTCCAGGAATTCAAGGTTCTCTTAAGAGGGTTGAAGGGTTGAAAAGGGTGCCTGAAGGGTTTAGGATATTAGTTTCAAGTTTTGGTTAGTTTGGGGCTACATAAAGAGGACCCAACTTGACCAACACCCATTAGGAGGGCCTCAACCTGTTCAGGGTTCAGAGGAGGGCTCCGTCCGAGGCTGTTGCTTTAGCTTTTGGAAAATAGTAACAATAATAATAGCAATAATCACAGCAGTAATAGTAATAATAAAGATGGTAATCACAATAGTAAGCAGAATAGTACTAATAAAGCAATTCCAGGGCTTATGGTGAGATGCCCTACACTCTGCCAATATTCTTCTAGGTTCTGAATGGGTGTGGTTTTCTAAATACCAACGGCTAAACTCTCACCTCAAACGCGGTGATGATTCATCTGGAACATTTGAAAAGTGATTGAAGCTGAATTACATAGCGAGAGTGTTTTTGTAGAGATTGTATAGGGAGCATCCCCGAGCAAGGAGAAACATCGTTTTGCAAGAGAAGTACTATGCATGGTAAGAGGGAAGGGTTCTCCCATGGCCCAGGCACCAACGGCGTTGCTCAAAGAGCTCCCGCGAAACATTTCCTTAACTGCGGATTTCGTTGGTAGACAAGCTTTGGCATTCAGATTGCGCAAAGACTATCTCGGGATTGAAGCAGGGTTTCCTTCAAAGTCTTCGGAAGGATGCGACAAGGATAATGGCGTAATGTAGACCTCTAATTAATGAATGGCTTGACCCCAGAAATCCGGCTTATTGTCATATTGTCCACTAATTAATGAATTCATGGTTTTCATCGCTGCAAGCAACTCTTTTCTCAATCTACAATGCCAAGACTCCGATTACTCCCGCCCAGTGTCTTTATCCTGGATGGATCAGACCCAGAAGATTTATGTTTGCCACCGGACCAAAAACATCCCTCGCAAAAAGAAACCAATGTTGGGGGGTGGTTATGCATAGCTTTACATTAAAGCACATGATTGTGATATGGTATAGCCATGTCATACTAGAAACTGCAGTATGCTTTCGGCATGGAATGGTGCTGCTTCAACAGTCGTGGTCACCAATTTTGTTTGGCCATTATTGCTTCAGTTGTAGCTTGATGGCCAGTACAGGTGCGGCCGCGCGTTCCTAGCTTAAGTTGTGATAGCCAGATCTTTGCAAGTTTATTGTTGAATAATCATGAACCTTTAAGAAGAGCCTGCAAGCATGTTCGGAGGCCTCTGCGCAGCCAATGACCCGCAAGGCGGCCTCAACACCAGTCTGAGCGTCACAAAGGCGTTGTTTTTTTTTTAACACTTTTCCTGGTCGCCACAGGACAATATCTGTAGGGCAGATACTGAGAAGCCTTGCAAAAACAAGAACGAAGGACAATTTGCAGTAACCTCTTGTGCTTGAGAGCAATGCTGAGTATGCTGGATGCACCCCCACATGGTTTTCTGACTCAACAAAGGCCGAGGCACCAAAGGATGTCAGAACATGTTGTATCCTGCTGCATTGTCTGTATTTTATTTTCATGGCGAAACATGCCGTGCGCAGAGGTCACCTCAGCAACATTATCTGCAAAGCTATTGCCAGGCGGTAGCAACAACCAAGCGGATCGGTTGACGTGATTGTTGTGTGTCTGTTTGTGAAACGAGGCACGTTACGCCATGCTGTACCTACTTGCGACTTCTTAACCAACGAGTTGAGAAGATAGCAGACCCTGCTGCCGGCAGCTAAAGCTAAAAAATGCTGAGGCTGCCTCCGACCGTACAGATACCAGAGCATATTTTGTACAGTCTGCTACGTCGTCATGTGGACGACCATGTCTGACAGCACTTTCACAGAGTCGTGCTATGCTCCAGCTGTTTTGGTTCAGGGCAGGCAGCATGATCCTGGGTGCACATAACCAAATTGGTGAAAAATTGGTTTGTCACAGTTTCCCATTCAGTGTGAGCCGGACTGAATACTTCCAACAAGTTATCGTTTTCAATCACGAGTCAGCACTTGCAAAATTGTACTGTTTCAACATGGTAACGAATAAGCAGTTTGTAGAGGTAGAGCATGCCGCAAGTACTTCGTTGCAAAACCTGGGTGTCGCACAGCCCTTCCCTCAGTATCCATGGCAAAAATGGCACCTGCGCAATGGGCTTTAGATACAGACTGGAGTGGATCCGAACGGAGCTCTGAACTGGCAAGGGTCCCTTCACCTCTTTTTCTTGTGAATCAACATGTGGATCCTACGTTCCTGAACGAAACGTTTTGCCTTATCATTCATGAGACCATCCCATGTCAGGAAATTGGCAGGATCAGTGCGACAAGGCTGCCCGGTGACAGTTCTGCATGCGTGTTGTATGTCGGGCTTGAGAAGGATGCTTGATGATCCTCATGATGAGCGCATGCTTTCAGATCAATACAATTTACAGAATTTACACCTCATAGTAGACGCGCCACGGATGGGAGCAAACAGAAACAGAGGGTCGATCGTATGGTGTGATGGCTACCGCCAAGGAGCCTTGACAACTACCACTATTGTCGTCCTCATCTCTATTCCTGCCCTGTTCCACCTTGATACACGCTGGATTCTGTCTACTTGTGGTATCAGACGATTCTTCTTTTGAAGTCACAAAACATCCGTACAGTCTCCGCTCACTTGCAGGCGAGACTGTTGCAGATCAACTCGTTTGACTTTGCAAGGCTGCACCGGCTGGTCATGTGGGCTGTGAGATGCTAACATGCCATGGTACCACCTGACAGTCATCATTTTTACGATGACGACGCGAGAGTGATAGGAAGGATGGCACTACAGAACGGTTGCAGTACCAACAGGACTGCAGACTGGCGATGGCAGGTTCCCTTCAGCACAGGCAAGAGTGCTTCTGCTAGATGCTGTGGGGCTGTTTTCAGCCAAATTCATCTCAGCAAGCAGCTGAGGGTGGTTGGCTCAAAGTTCGGCTGTAGGACAGCCTTTCTGAGTAGCGGCATTGCACCAAACAAGCAGAGTGGCACTCTGCTCTGAGAGCAGTCAACTGTTCCTTCTGCCAGGCAAGATTTAAACCCGAAACTATGTCCAAAACGATGTTTTTTCCTGAATGAGGATGTCAGCCCTGACGGTAGACCCCCTATATGCACGCAGGATACAACTGTCTCCATGTTATTGCGTATTGAACTGGAAGTGGAGGGCCAAGATGTGCACGCTGTGCAGGCGCCGCAGATCCCGCAACCAGCGGTTTTTGGTGCCAGCAGAGGCGCCACATGTCAGAGATTGGAAAAGTCCAGTACAGAGCTTGGGAATTGAATATCACAAGCACTTGCCTTTAGCTTGTCTTGTGTCTTTGCAAGTGTTTGATGCAAGTATGGTAACCATCGTCGTGAGATGATCCTTCTCCAGCTGAAGGCGTTCCCCGATAGTCGGTCAAGTACCTGGTTTGTTTGCTGCCTCCATCGAGGAATTGCTGCCTTCCCCTGCGATTGTGACAGCATGCGATGGTCTTGCATCTTGCAGGTACCCGAGGGGGCACACCAACGACCTGAACAACGCGTCGAAGATGGTTGCAGGCTTGATGCTTGGAGGTCTCTCCTTTGGTGCATGCATAGACATTTGTGTATATATATATATGTATGTGTACATATATATATATAGATGTACATATATGGAGGAGCTGCAGTCTGCCAGGCGTGGTGAAGACCAACTCCTGGCACACGAGCGGTGGAATGCGGTCTAGCCCTAAGAGCCTGCTTGACGGGTGGCAGGCGTAGTATTTCATATTTTACTTGTGCCAGCTGCATGCGATCAGCCAAGATCAACTTATTCCGGGGCTTTCGGCATCCCTGGCTACCCCGGCTGGCTTTGTTTCCTCTGCCATCAACTCTAGTGCAGAATCCTTTCATGTTATAGGGATTGACTGGATTGGACTTTGTAGTACTCCTTTGTGTGTCATGCTGGGTAGTCAGAGATCGAAAGTATATGTGGCGGGCATCACCCTCACGCTCCAAAGCCTCATGGCCAGGGCGGGAGACGCGCTCTTGGCAACAGGAGCTGGCGGTAACAACCTGAGCATGAGTCATCAGATATCCATCCAAGGTGCAAGGGCATAAACTAGCATGTCACGGATTTGGCATCCTGGGCTTACCAGGGCAATGCAAAGCTACCTCACCCGACCTCACCCTAAATGGTGGTTTATATGAGGATAGGTGCCCAAATGGCTTTAAATTGGGAATTGAAATTGTTCTAGATTCTAAGTTACCCTGGCTTGCGTAGGAGGACCACAAGAAGGTCATCAGGAACAAGAGATCTCTGAACACTTTTCTGCCCAGGCTTTACGTGCAGAATCTTCGCTCGGGAGAGGTGCTGAGCTCCTGCTGCCTCAATGCACATTGCCTCTCCTCATGGACTGTTGCCTGTTAACATCAAGAGCTAGCTAGAAATGCGCTACACATGTACGGTTCATGGTATAGATCAATTTCATGCAGGCGCAATTTGAAGCGGATTCATTGATCCAGGAATGGGACGACATTTCTGGTATTTTGTGGTCGCTTATCGGCTCATGTTTTGTGCCAGATGATGACAGGTTCTCTTTCATCTAGATCCACGCCGAATTTGCATGATGGGCGCCCTTCTCTCACCTGAGATGCAGGTTGCGCATTAACACCTGTCGTGATACAAGACAGGCCTGTTATAAACCGCATTGTGTGACCCACCATTTGCGGATCGCAGCGTCAAACCGAACCGCAGCGAATTCATGGCTACGCCCTTAAGGGGCTCCAGCAGCCGGAGGAAAAGATGCTTGCAGCAGCTAGACAGAAGCGGCATACTTGACCTCAAGACGCAGGCATTTCAATCTCATGATTATGTTCCATGTTTGCAAGAATTGAGCTGCTGCAGTGGAGTTAAATCACCTAGCCTGCAGCATGCTTTTTAGTGCATGCGGAGACCTCTGGCCAAATTGGTTGCGCGGCTCGAGAGCAGAAGCCAGCATAGGAGGGGAAGACGGGACAGCTGAAACCGCAGGAGAGTGCAAGCATCACATGCAGTATCGAGAGGTACTGCTGGCCAGCACATGGTATTGAAGTGCTGGAGGGTGATCCACTTGTCAGGGACATATGATGAACCAAACATGCAAGTGAGTACCCAGATGGAACAGCATCATGGTTTACCGGAGATAAACAGTGACCATAGTGATGGCAGTAGCAGCATTTGAAGCAGTAATAGAAGCAGTAGCCACGGCATGCAGGAGCTCCCAAAACGGGATGCCGCGTGCAAAAAGTCTTTGCTGGCATGAGTGGCGTCGATATTGACGAGTGCGTTTCTGATGCTATAACGAGCAAGATTGCAGCCTTGCAGCAGATTCCATTGTTCCAGCAATGTAGAGAGTCTGTTGTTCACAAAACTGCTCAGCGACTGCAGACAAGATTCGCCGTGCCTGGCGAAATCGTGACCCGAGCTGGCGATGAGTCGGATTGCATCTTCCTTTTGGCATCTGGATCTGTACAAGTTTGGTCTTCCGCACACGAACCTGCTGACCTTAGCGATGCAGGAGTCATTGGTGACCCAAGAGTCTTGCTTCGCAGGGCTGGTGCTCAGCACAACGTCGTTGCAAAGACGTTTTGTCACATGCACATGCTGACGGCTGTTGAATTCAGAGAAGCTGCTGGTATCAAGGAAGATGACAGCCGGGATGTGGCACAACTTCTGGAGAGCCTCAAGAGTGCATGGAAGCCTGTGACTAAAAGCGAAGTCGTGGACAACGTCAGTCTGAGGAAGAGGACATCAATGAAGCGGGCGGTCACAACTGCTCTACGTGTCATACAGTTTGTCAGCGCCATCAAGAAAGAAGGCAGCAGAGAGCAAACGCTCGAGACATTGTTGTAGTTCATTGGAAATTTGATCTGGTCCCAGCAAGCTTTGTCTGAAGGTACCTGCAAGCACAGAAGGCATACAGAGAGCGACAACAACAGCAATGAGAGGAAGTAGTGCTGGAGGTTTGCAGGTGCTCGGCAAAGAATGATGCATCGGATCTCTTCACGATCTAGAGACATCTCAGAACAGTTGGTATGTTGCACATACAATCAGTACGTATACTCAGTATACTCCTACTACTAAGTAGCTTGGTCTGAAAAAACGACCGCAAAGCACTATCAGCTGACCAGAAACAAGGCAGCCCAAATTGCAACCCTGAAACACTGATCCAAGGCTTCAAACGCATCTTGTTTGTGTTTGATTGAGTTCTTGCCAGGCACGTGGTCGTTCGTCTTTTCAGACGTCGTTGTCATGGTCCAGTTCCTGGTCCTGATCCTGATCCTCCTCGTTGGGGCGCCATGTCCTCGTCTTGATCATCGTCTTCGTAGTGGTAGTGATAGTGGTAGTGGAAGTCGGGTGGTAGTATTATGGTAGTATTTGGTGGTACTTGTGGTGATGATGGTGGTGGTGGTGGTGGCGGCGGCGGCGGCTGCTGCTGCTGCTGCGGCTGCTGCTGCTGCTGCTGCGGCGGCGGCGGCGGCTGCTGCTGCTGCTGGCGGTGGCAGTGGCAGTGGCCTCGGCAGTGACGGCGGTGGTGGTGGTGCTGCTGGTGGTCGCAGCAGGCGCAGCAGTAGTTGTTGTCGTAGCTTTTCGGAACACTAGTAGGTGGTCTTAGTTAGTGGCTGTAGTCGTCATCATGGTAGTCGTCGTCGTAGTAGCAGTAGGCTGCTTTCACTTTCTCTTTCTATGGCTTCAAGGGCTTCTGAGGCGGAAGTCGCGGTATAATAGTGGACCATATTGAAAGACAAAAGAGCAGCAACTTCACTGCGATACAAAGACTGTGGCAGGCGCCAAGAAAGCCAACCGTGTGCAGCCGCACGCGGGGGAGCCTGCCGAGCCGGAGCCAAAGAAAGCCGCGGTGGCCAAGCAAGCCTCGGCCTCCAAGGATTGCTGGGATTACCGCCGAAATACACGCGCAAAGATTCCCGCCCAAACAGAAACCTCATGGTCTGTGACATCTAGGATCTACCTGACATGTTGTGAGAAGGTTGAAGGGGCTGGCAGACATTCCCATGAAAGGAGACCAAGATGCCGAAGGAGCCCAGGGAGCCAAAGGAGCCAAAGCCAAAGGAGGGCTCTACCAAGCGGAGGCTCCAATACGCGAGGGCGTACCTTCCAGACAATGGGAGGAATTCACGTGGCTCATAGAGTTCAGTCGCATGATTCGGGCCCGAAAGTCTCAGGTTGTTGGGCGACGGACTTAAGTTCTGGCAATGTTTCGGGTGATGCTATGAGAAGGCCAACATCGCGACTCCACAGAGAGCTCAAGGCCAACAAGGACATCCAATACCTCAAGAGTTCTTTCTCAGCAGAATCTTAGGTTGGTGCTTTGTCTCTGCGCGCTGTTTGTCTAGAATCTAGAAGAGTCGTCACTTGTCAGGCATATTTGCACAATCAACCACTGCAGGACAAGCTCTCAGAAGACGACCAGGCAGCGTTGCTTTGAGCACATGGACATCTCCAAACACGTGGTCTCATTCACCCCCCCACGCACAATCACAATACGATTGGGGAAGAGCAATGCAGGCAAAGTCTCCACTACAGTCAGCATGTCTCAAATTGGGACACCCTCACAATCAAGGAATATGTCGCAAAAAGAGGCCCATGACCATGAGGCATTCAATTCTGGAAGCTCCCGTGTGCTTGTAGGACAGGGAAGCAAGCGGACAGAAGTGGCAGCCTTAGAGCATGCCAGAAGTGCATTCAGGAGCTAGACTTGGTCAGACTTGGCAGGGAATGAGGGGGTGGATCCTCCGACTGGTCCCAAGATCATCAGGAGCATGCAGCTGCATGAAAACCCACACTGTTTTCCTGTTTGTTCTCCCAGGAAGTGCCAGAAAAGTAAAGCGTCCTGCAAGTTCCAATGCACCATGAGTCATTTCCTGTCCATGATCTTGCCAAGGGATGTTCTCACCTTCAACACAGAAGTACACAGCTCAGACCTTCCCCGAGTCTGTTCCACAAGCTACTCAAAACTTCCAATATGAGGCACAGAAAATGGAGATCTCCATGTCCTTGCAGAGCCTCGACTTCTTCTCGACGCTGGTGTGGGCATATGCCAGAAACACAAGTAAGAAATTTTTCTGCTTGCCATGACAAGCACTGTGATCCCACGACAGGACACGTTCAGCTTTGAGCGTTTGATCTCACTTTTTCAGAAGAAATTCTGGAGGCAAAGAACGCACTTGTCGCGAAAAAGGGAGGCATGAGTATGGATGAGTCTTGCGTTGTCCTACAGGAGGAACGAACAGCTTCTGGTCGAGGGCAAGCCTGCAAAGGTGCCAGTTCATGGTGGGTTTCCCCTATTCACCTTGAAGCGTTCCAGCAGGCCATGCACGTGGTACTCCAGGGTGACGTCAACATTGTCATTGGTGGCAAGGCCTTGGGACCCTGCTTATCTCCCAAGTTGCAAAGAATTACGTGTAACCCGCCTGTCATTCCCCTATTTGATCATCATACGATCCGCACAGGGTCCTGCATAGTTTCTACAATAGCTTAAAGTTGGGAGGAGCTTCCTAGAACCGATCCCTAGAGAAAGAGAGAGATAGAGAGAGACGAAAGAAAGAAAGAGAGAGAGAGAAGAGAATGTGGGTATATGGTGCCCCTTTTACGATGGTAGTCTCATTCCAGATGAAAAGCTCTCGGCAGCAGGCGTGGGGCTAAGCCTACTGCGGTTTCACAGCCAACTGGAGGTAGGGGTCTGTCACATGCCATAATTTGGGCTGCTAATGCACGCGTACCGTATGTGGAGTGAGCGGTCGCAGACTCTGGACTCGTTGGTCCCGACTCGAACGAACCCTGTGCTAGGGCTCAAGGTTTCTCCCCGGCTTCCCTGCAAGGGGGGGGCGTAGCCCGCAGAAGAAGAAGAAGAAGAAGGAGAGAGAGAGAGAGAGAGAAAGAGAGTCCCGGCAATACGTCTGCTTTGCCTGAATGACCCTTTAAACAGTAGCTCTCTTTGGAGAAATCCCAAAACTGCACAGGTTCTCAACAAGTTAGGTGCCGATCTCAGCCTTCCCCAACCGGCCGAGCTTGCCGCCAGCTTGTTGAGCATTTTCATGTTTTATCGCTAGTATCAGTAGTACAAAAGAAGCTTCGCAAAGCCGTTGTTGCGGTCAGCGGCGTCGTCTTCCTCCTGCTCCGCCTGGTCCTTGTTGTCCTTGCCCTCGTCGTCGTCGCCGCCGGTCGTCGTGTGGTCGTGGTCGTGGTGGTTGCGGTGGCGGACCAAGGAGGCAGCATCGTGGATGATTTTGGGGGTGGTGATGTTCTTGTTATTGTTGTTGTGATGCTTATGTATTAATATGTCTACATGTATTTGCTTGCCAGTTTCCTCCTCCTTTGCCTGTAGCTCTATTCCAGTTGCGTTGGCTGAAAAAGGCCCGAAGTCAGTCGTTGGAGAGCGCTCCGTGTTCCACTCAGCCGTCTTTCTAGCACGGTGAGTAACATAGCTCGGTTCAAGATGGATCCGGTGTGGATTGCGCATTGGCCATCTCAGATGGGACGGATAATCAGTTTGGATACGGGTGCAAAGTACTTCTGAGTACTGCTTGGATTATGGCGCTGGTTTGACTTTGCGGGAGTGACATCTTAGAGATCTTGCGGTTCGCATCAGCTCCATACCAGACCGCTAAGACTTCAGTCATGTTGATCTCCTTCCAAAACCGGTCAGCATATACTAGCCGATTAGAGACAGGGAAACCACACAAGCTTCTCAACTCGTGTCTGTCTCTTGGGATGCCTACAGCAGCAATTGCAGTGTTTGATTTATTTGTGCGCGGCACATCTTGGGCAAGAACTACAAAGTCCCCGATCTGAAATCTGAATGACTAGTCTTTGCAAAGATGTTTCTGATAAAAGAATCCAAGCAACCAGGGCGCCCAAACTTCAGAGCGATCTTGGGGAGAAACTACATGGGTAGAGCTTTCCCATCTAGTGACCTCCTATTGCAACACAAACTCAAAGCACGTTCTTCTGTTCCGCCTGGTCGAACTCCTTCGTATGGAGTGGTGTGGCCGCGCTCCGGTTGAGCTAGTTTGTCTTGGTTTCCCAAAATTAGGGGTCCCTGTAATAAGGGCTATAGTATTTTGGGGTCTATATCGGGGTCCCCTTGTTTTGGGAAACTACCTTGTCTTGGTTCCCATGATTCAAAAGGGTTCTGCAGGCATGTGCCTTGAGAAGCCGAAAACCATCAAACAGAAATCCAAACTTTTGACCCTGAAACCAAAGTAAGGTCTTGAGCTCTAGCTCCGGAGATCCAGCTCCTTGCGGCGCAACCGTCACAGCTGCCAGATTCCCAGTCTTCGGGACGCTGTGCTTCAACTACCAATAGCAGCAAGCAGCAGCAGTAGCAATAGAAGTAATCCAAGACCATCACTCCAGCGTCGCGTCAGAATGAACTTCAGTTTACATGAAGAACTAGGGATAATGATTCCAAGCTTTCGGGGTCCCGCGCTTAAATTTTGAGAAGGATTGCCGTGTCCAGATCTAGGGTGGCCAGTTCTAAGTTATGGTTTATTGCTTCAGGAATCTTTTTCAAATATGTTGTTCTTGTGCGTAGTTCATGTTGGGGGTTCTGCGATTGGGTAGGTCAGTTTCCAATGCTTGGATGCTGGTGTGGGGTTGGGCTAAAATGTCGGGTGTGGCATTTCCAGCCGTGGGATAGCCATTAGGCTTCTAAGAATAGCAAGTCCAAGTTGCATGAAAGTTGAAGTCCAGTTTACACGTGAAGTGAAGCGGGTACAAGCCCAGGCTTTTCCGGAAGCTGCAGAAAACCGGTTGGTTTGGGCTGCGCATTACGCCCTGAAGCACAGGCAAGCCCAATCGTGATGACCGCATCAGCAGCACGAGCACACCTTCAAGATCTCTTCTTCAAGGAGCCGAGATGGACGTCACTACGAGTAGTGCGCATAGATAGTGATATGGCAATGGCGTAAGAACATCACAAGGATGCCGCCCTTTTGGAGCACTTCCAGTCCAGATTTGACATCGAGCGCGAACGTCGTGGAGTCACCAGCTTTCGGATCCCCAACTGCAATGAGTTTTCAAAGAAAGTTAACCTTCCGAACGTCCTTCCGCAAAGAATGTCTATATGTTAAGTCGTGGCTTACAACAAGGTATCTGAGGTTTATTGCATAGTGAGTGTAGAAAGGCTTCAAGACATTGCACAACAAGCACAGGGAGCACTTGCCTAGGGAAGCACACTTGCGATACACATGCTGCATCACAGATTGGATCGTTGGCGAGAACCACTGCTGCCCATTCACGTGCTCCTGGCGTGGCTTCTTCTTGTTGAACTTCAGCTTACTTCATTGATTTCTTCGGATCACACGCAGCTAGCATCAGGAACGTCAAGCTCTTTCGAGAGGCTGACCCAAGCTTCACCCAGGCAGGCGCACAAGCTTATAAGGGGCAGCTCTTGATAATTTAGCATGAAGCGGTCGCAAACGAAAGCTCCAAATCCGGCGTCCGTCTTTTGAGACAGCAGTGATGGTCTTTTTTGTCCTCCTCACACATGAGCTGACGGACACCTCCGTCACCCGCAATTCAGCTTCGTTCGAGTCATTAGATTTTTGGATCATCCTAAGTGGCCTGAAGGGGAATAATATAACCCCAATATTACCTCTATATAACCCTTATAGTAGTTTCCATTTTCCTTTCCATTATCCCAATATAACCCCAATATCATGTAAGATTTTGTAGGGCCAGAGTTGCCTCGGCTAACATGTGAGCTCTAGACAGGACGTCGTGCTCTGGGACAAGGGCTCCATTTTGGGGAGTTAAGCATGTTGCATATTGAAAGGGCGGATCCGGTTTCTGCAATCACCCATATTCCGATTGCTGCTGAAGCGGATTGGCATCAAGAAGGTACAACAATAATGGGCTGCTTTTTTGAGATGCCTGTATTCACGATGTTCATGAAGGATATGCATGGTGCAATAATGACATGCGACAAGGTGGCAGGCATGGGTCATGTTCATGATGGGCGGGAATGAAAAACAACCCTTGTGAATCCCTTGAATCCCAACCCCCAAATATTGAATGCTGTGACAGGCGCTAGAGGTGGCTGTGAAGGAAAAGGTCTTCGATGTGGGGGACAACTTAGTGACTGAGGGCCAGGAATGCCACGAGGCGTGGTGTTCAGGCTTTAAGACTAAAGCAAACGAAGAGTTAAGGGCTTATCTTGGCTGAGTAGGTTCCTAATTACAAGTTCAGGAGCAAGAGTTAAGGGCTTATCTTGGGCCGAGTAAGTTCCTAATTACAAGTTCACAAGCAAATACTTTGGATTTGGGCCTTTCTTTGAGCTTACTGTATGGGCACTGGTAGTCATCCCTTTGTCACCCCGTTTTCAAGTACCGATGCACTTCCAAGTAGAGATCACGATGATTTGTATGGAGAATTCCAGTTGGATTTCAGCGGTTGTTCATGTTCACGTGTACTATGGGTTTATTTGAGGATGAGGCACAAAAAGGCATTGATGATGACGATGTTCGTTTCGTGAGCTAGAGGCACGATGCCACAGAAAACAAGCAACGTTTGATTTTGAAAAGCAAGCTGGCTGTCACGAAGTCCCTGGCACATTTAGGAGCTGTGTTATTTTTTGATCAGGCGGTCATGCTCTGCCGCGGCACTGTGAATGTCTTGAGTGACGACGTCATAGTAGCAACTCGGATGCGATTTGATTCCGAGCTTGCATGGCCATTCCAGAGGCCAAAGGAAAGACCTTCTAGAGCAAGTCACTGGCTTTCAGAGATTCATGGCTTGAATAGAACACGAACACCGGTATGCTGAGCAGAGCACGGCCTTCTGCCCAAGCATTTGCACACTGTTGCTTCACGCTCGAAGTTCTGCTATTGGAAACATTGTCTCTGAATTTGGAACGAAGCTGAAAATTCGATTGGCCACCTCATGGCCCAGAACTTGCCAACCAGAAGCTTATGCTCTCAGCTGAGCCCACATCCCTGCGAGTTTTGAAATGTGCCACAAGCATGCAGCTCAGGCATCGTTCACTGTCAAGTCGGCGCCGACATGTTTGCAAACCAGTCTCCTCCCAGAGTTCATGCCTAACATCTTGTCGCAAAACAAGGTTACCAGCCAAATGGTAGATTCCAGATAGTGGAACAGGATCTGCGATGCGTTTTTCCAAGCAAGCACCAGTGGCAGGGACATGGAGGATGCTATGCTTTTCGGAGACTTTACGCTGCTGGGCTTGTGGCAAACTCCGAAAGCGTCCATTGCAGCAGCAACCTCCTGCCTCGTGCAGGCCGCTTGCTGCAGGATTTCTTGTCCAGGCGTAGACGTAAGACTAAAGCTCTTCTTGGATGACATTTTAAGAGGACCCAGAAAGGCACATTTTAATCTTGCCAGCTGCTGACATACCTGGGTGATTTTGTAACACGTATATTGAGTGAAAGTACCACTATTGTTCGCATTTCCGTCAGCAGCAGCAGCAGCAGCAATCAATCACAAGCCCAAGCTTTCAGTGCAGGTCATCCATTCAGATGCTCTTCGGCGCTGTCTTGACTTATATCCAGGCACGCACCACCTTGTGAGCAATCCTGCCGAGCTCCCTTCCGACATGCGGTCAGAATAATGCACCTTTTTTGAGACCTCGGGTTCAGGGCACATAACTGAAAATGGTGCGATTCGGTCAACGTGTAATTGGATCCGCACATGACCTAAGGAAGACCAAACTCCAAAGATTATAAGGGTGGCCCTGCCCTTAAAGCACACCCTCAACAAGGCAGAGCAACCAAACTTGGGCCCCTCATGAGCTCCCACATGCTCTGGGCGCCGTGTTCTCCCTGGCGTCCTAGGCACGATCATCCTAAAAGGCTCCCTATTCCCGAAGAAGCGCATCTGCTTGCTTAGTAGCTTGCAACTTTCACAGACAGAGAGACTATGGCTCAGATGAGTCCTTCATATTTCGCGAGCTGGTCGAGAAGCGGTTGGACGTCATATACCGTCAGGACGAATGGACAGCAATAAGCAGAGTGAAAAGAAGATCACAATTAGTGTCCATATTGAGAGGAAGGAACATCAGTAACAAGCGCTGCTGAGAATGAGAATAATGAGAAAACTCCCTTCAGCCAGTTCCTTGCTGGCAGCAGCCTTCTCAGGAGGAGCAAGTCAAGAAACAGAAGTCACAGGCAAGTCTTCAAGGCAGGACCTGGTAGACAGGTTCCTTTGTGATCTGTTGAAGTCATGTGAACACTGAGGCAGTGCTTTGGAGGTGCAGGACCGTGCTGAGACAAGCCCCAAATCTTTATCAGCTGGCTCGTTGATTCTGAAGGACGACACTCCGAAGAATGGCAACAGCAGCCCAGGTGGGTTGCTCACAGAGGATCAAATTAGTTTGCCTTGCCATGCACTCCACGATCCTCACAGAGTTGCGGGCAATGTTTCTCCAGAAAGCACGTTAGCAGTGTTCAGGCGCGGACAATGCCAAGATGGGTGAGGAGTCACGCCATTTGGGGTGGGTTTCCCGGCTTCAGTTTTTAGAGTTTTAGGTCTGGTCTTCATCCCAAGTGTATGCCCCCAGTAACGTGCCTTATTACCTTGTCCGCTCTATGGAGGTTAGAAGGACATCCCACTCACCAGAATCAACAACAAATGCAACCCAAAAGTATTGGACCAGGCCATATTGCCTTGGCTTACAAAGCCTGCTTAGGAGAGATGTGCTTGCTCGTCTCAAAATGCGAAGGGATCTGCATGTTATGTCAAACTCTAGCACCTTGGGCTTCGTGTGAGACGCCATGTGCTTACGGGCGCAAGACCCCTGGAGCCGAGGCAAGCAAAGAGCAATTGGCCTCCTTTCTGAACAAGCCTTCAAACCCAGAAGCGCGCATCCAAACCCGGAGACAGCCATGCATTCTACAAGCAGGCGATGGCTACAGGCGTCGCCAAGATTAAAACTTCACCCTTTCAAAGGTGCTCTCTTCCTAGCTGCCCCCCCTCACGATTCCAAGCAAGAAGATTCGTCAATGTTTGGGAACCCAATGCGGCCCAAAAATAATTCCCTTCTCACTCCAGACACACTGCTTACATGAACTTGTGACTCCCGATAGGAACCTCAAAAAGGGACTCCTAGCTCTGTTGGAATCCCTATGCAGTAGCTTTCCAAAAATCAAGTACGCGTGGCATGAGCAAGACAGTTGAGTCTGCAGGAGACGCCAGTGCTTTGCGCCAAGAAGCAGTGCACCGGAAGTTGCTACTTCGTGCATGTGTCCCATGCCGCCCGAACATACTGAAGGCCACCGCGTCGAACCATTCCGCGCGGAATACGACAGGCAAACTTCTTTCCAAAGCTGGAACATTGAGATAGTGGCCCTGCAGGTGAAGGATCTGCGCTTGCTATGCACAAAGGCCATGAAGGAGCTTGAGCCTCCAGCCCAGTATTGCAGGGTCAGAGGTCCGAAGTAGCCTAGCTACAACAGCTCTCAGCTGCTTCGGTCTAGGTCCTACCTGCACAAGCGACTGTTCATCCCGGATCAGGCCGAAATCAATGATTGGAGTTGAGGTACGTTTCTGTAGGCCACCAGAGATCAGCAGGCTGCCTGAGAGTAGAACTATTGGCAGATTACCTTTTCATCACCACTTCATTATGAGTACACATCATAGACATTGCAGAGCAGCATGAGTATTGTGTGCCATCATCACTTATAGTACCCTCACTGATGACAAACTGATGGGGAACATCAAGGACCGGGTTGGCCAGCCAGCTGGTGGTTGAGAGGCGAAGCCTGGAGTGAATCAACTGCCTTCAGCCCACTGCAAAAAAACTTCGAGCACCAGACGGAGGGTTCATGTGCCACACTTGCCAGGTGATTGTCCATCAAGGCACGGACCTGCAAGACGTGCACCCTGATGCAACATGAGTGTGATTGGTCATAGCAATAGCACCAGTCCACGTGTCCAGCGGATCCTGGACCCCCAATCATGTTGGGCCAGATGATAACATCTATGGTTCAGGCATGCCCACGGCAAGAGCGTCACGGAATGGCATTTGTGCCACAAGCATGTCAATGTCACGCAGCATCCACGCTGCCCAAATGACAATCCTTGCCAAGATCACGCCTATAGCTGACCTAGATATTCTTGTCCAGCTTAATTTCCTTTACACTTTGAGGTCATAGCCATAGCGCAGATTCTTGGCGAGGGTTGATGTCTCAACACATGACAAGCAGACGCAAAGTCCTGAAAAAGCTGGAATATGTGGGACTTGGGGCATGACTGGTACCCAAGAGCCGCATCGCATCCTGAAAAACCGGGTTGCTGAACGGCAGAAACATGTTCAAGGTGAACTGTGTGGATCCATCGATGCACAAGACCCCATCCGGTTGGAATGTTGGTGTTGTCGTAGTAGCAGGACTGAAAGCACAAGCCTTCCCCAGACTCACCTGGGACTTCTTGAGTTGTCAGGTATGTGCTGCAGCAAGGCACCTGTGAGGCCCTCATTTTCGGAGCAGCCTTCGAGACGATGCAAGGCCCTTGCAGCAAGTACGTGCTTAAAACAAAGATAATTGCTTTGTGAACAGAAGCCTGGGGCCCCCTTCTCAGGCTTTTCGTACACGTCAATCTTTCTATACGCGCACACATGCTGCATGAACGCGTAGAAGGGTAAATATACGGATAGAGGTGTATGCATGCATACGTTCAGTGGCCTGTCGCCGGTGCGTGCGTAGAAGTACACACAGTCCGCATGAACACATGCATGCATGTATATATATATATATGTGTACATTGGCTTCTGCTTCAGGCCCTTGCATCATCGGAGGTCTTCCATCAGTGCTGACGAAGAAGGTTTTCACAACGGTCATTGCCACAGCCGCTTGCTGCAGTGTTAACAGGCCTTTGAAGTCCAGGCCGTTCATGCGGGGCGCGTGTCAAAACATCACGTTTTGGGGCGGGAACACCGATGGTCGCCACTCCTAATCCCATTCAATGGCAGCATCAAGTGGAAGTGCAAGAAAAAGCGAGACCGTTTTGGACAGAAACAGTGCGATGTGATAGCAGAATGCTAGAACAGAGATATCTCTGCAAGCTAGCATATCATGACTTTCCTGTGCGTCAGCAAAAGGCGTTATGTGTTCAGGAACCACACTATGCTTTGAGAAAGAGCGTGCCAGCACTCGACTGAAGTGACCAGCAGCTACACCATAGACCGTCTCGTGTCACTGTCAGCACAACCAAACAGGAGCTGCGGATCTTAGGAGACCTGCTTCGTTGTCAAGATCTCCCAGAGGCACTTCAACGCCGTTTTGGACAAGTGTGGACCCCAGCATTCCATAATGTAACCAACTGCAATGGAAGCACGATCTAGCGGGCAATCAGAAAGTCAGACTCTGCATAGAACTGCCATGACAAAAACCTTGTAATTCTTCACATCATAGGTAAATGTCTTTCCCACACCAGAATTCGTTCTAACCACTGCAAGCTGTAGCATCGGCCTGCGGCCTTTGCAAAGGAGCTGAAGAAAAACCCTTCTTTACATGACAGCGAGAGGACTCCACCAAAAACGATCAGGATCGCAATTGTCTGAGCCAACTTGTGGAGGTAGCAGCGGAGCACTCGCAGTAAACGAAGCCAGAAGAAGAGAAAGGAGGCATCGTGGCATAGCAGTTGTCAAGAAGTTCCGCAGGTACCCAGAAGATCGCAAGAAGCTTTTTGCCGCTGCCAACCGCGCAGCACTGGCCGCATTTCGTATGCCCATGTGTCTCCCATTAAGTCACAGCAAGATGCGAGGCCTTCAGCACGTTGTGTGACGATTTTCAACAGAACGTGTGGATAGCTCAGGTGCGGGCAAGCTGTGTGGAGTTCAGTTTGATTAAGCCTGACTTTGTCACGCATTCTTTGGTAGGCAACAAGGTCTCACTGCTAGATTCAAGCGCTTGAGTGCACCAATTCTTCGATTTGGTATCAAAGTCAACAGGCACGCAGGGTCATGTTAGACAACAAAAGTTCTCTTTTGAATGTGTCATGGCAGCGCACACGCAGTAATTAATCAGCAAGCCTGCACAGCAATTTCGCACACAGATGTCAGTAGTCAACGGTGACTGCAACGGACTATGCTTGTGATCAGAGCCGGTGGCGCATGCAGACTTCTCAGCACTTTGAATTCACGCCCGAAGGTGTGCATGCACAAGGATGAAAGGGCATGTTTTTTGCTGCAGAAGGCGAAGCAACGTGTAGCAACGAGAGCATCACGGGTTCCGGGAGCCCAAACAAGCGTTAGTTCATGACACAGTCACCCTGCCAAAAACTCCGGCAGACACACCCTCTGCTTCACACTGCGCAAGCCGATGCTCTTAGTGAGGCCAGAAACACCTGCTGGCGGTAGCTGCAAAGCAAAAGCTTTTCAGACGGCTGGAAATCTCATCTCTTCTCTGTACCTGGCGCCTGATATTGGGTTAAACTCTAGGCACCTACTGACCATACAATTGAGCGAGGGCGAAACCGCACGCGGCACTCCTCACATGACATGGCCACGTTTTGCCGAAAGCGCTGTACAGGTGCTTGGCTCTGCATTTGGTTTGGAGCATGTCCCGGACAGATGGCATGAAAATGCGCGACCAGTCAACGTTGCAAAGTGGTTTTGAATCCCTGGCTTGCGCGTCATTTGGACGCAGAATCAATCATGGATTTTGTTTCTGCGTTTTTTTTCTCGAAAACGTCTCGCATGTTGGGTCCTCGTTTAGGTTCAAAGCGTGGAGGCGCGATACGGTAGGTACGCTAGGTGTACTTGGAGGATCGGTGTGGTTATA